>SJYC01011500.1:0-11594 GCA_006408675.1 Madoqua kirkii | reverse complement strand
TCTATTCTATTTTTAAATTTCTAATTCGATCATTTTGGCAATTTATATTGTAGAAATAGAAACTTACAAGTTCATATTCTTTTCAGCTAGAAATTACTTTTAAAAGATGCTATATTCTTCAGCTAATACAACTGCTTTAAAGAAACAAAATACACTAGCCATCATGTCTCATTAAACTGATGAGGCACCTTTATTCTTACAGTTGTTCAGGCCATAATCTTAAAAGACAACCTTTATCCCTCTCTCCTCTGACATCTTATCCATCAGCAAATCCTTTGAAATATTAGATATCTCAATCCAACTGCTGCTGCTACTGCTAAGTCACTTCAGTCGTGTCCGACTCTGTGTGACCCCATAGACAGCGGCCCACCAGGCGCCCCAGTCCCTGGGATTCTCCAGGCAAGAACACTGGAGTGGGTTGCCATTTCCTTCTCCAATGCATGAAAGTGAAAAGTGAAAGTGAAGTCACTCAGTCATGTCCAACCCTTAGCGACCCCATGGACTGCAGCCTACCAGGCTCCTTCATCCATGGGATTTTCCAAGCAAGAGTACTGGAGTGGGTTGCCATTGCCCAATCCAACTACCTCTCGCTATCTCCACTGTTTTCCCAAACTCCAGGGTATCATTATCTAAAGTATTTCACTGACCTTTTGATAGTTCCTCCTACTTTCTCTCTTACATTTTCTAGTGTAGACTATAGTGAACAAACTACATCTTTCCATCAGAACAAAGGCCCTCAAATCCCCAGCTGCCAATCTTGTTGACTACTAATAGCTCTCATTTGAGTCCCTCCCTAGAAATTGCCCTCAGCTCAAAGAGAGCTCTCTCACTCAGAGTCACAGCCCTTCCCAACAGGTATTTAGATTCCAATGACTGGTCAATGTGTGATCTGGTCACCTTGCCCCAATTTAGGATAAGCTAAAATCTAAGCTCCAAGGCTCATAGTCACCAAGTGAAAACTGTTTGGTAACCACTTATCAGTTTAACTCTTCACTTGCCTTCTTGAGTCCTTACCCCCTCATAAGTGTATTCTGAGAGCACGCCTCTAGAAAGTTTCCAATATGAAATTTCTCAATACCTTAATCTGTTTCCTAGGGTCACTGACTTAAGAGAGCTGGCACAAGGGGTATTCTGAAAAAAAAAAAAAAGGCAAACTATAAAATTGAATTTTTGAGCATACACCAGCCAGCTGGAGGCAGGTAGGCAGAATAACTGATAATAATTCCTGGAATTGTTAAAACTTTCACCTGTAGTCAGCTGGCATGAAAAACTGGTGGGAGGGAATACACTGGCAGGTACAATATCTCAGTCTTGCAAGAGGTTTAGAGGAAATAGTAATTATAAGAACAAAAGATCTGAATGGGTAGGCAGGTAGGCAAATAACTGATAATAATTCCTGGAATTGTTAAAACTTTCACCTGTAGTCAGCTGGCATGAAAAACTGGTGGGAGGGAATACACTGGCAGGTACAATATCTCAGTCTTGCAAGAGGTTTAGAGGAAATAGTAATTATAAGAACAAAAGATCTGAATGGGTGTTACTGAGTGCAATCAAAGCTTTGAAGAAAGACAACGCAAAGCTTAAAGTCACTAATCATAGATTAAGACAAACTGTGAAAGCCAGAAGAACTTCTTAGCAACGTAGAAAGACACTCTCATCTCCTGCAGCCAGAAGGCAGAGATTGGTAAGGATCAAGTCAGGACATAATTATATAAGAATTGCAGAAATTCAGTGAAGGTTCAATCCATTTCTGGAGCAGAGAGAGAAAGGTAACCAGGAAGGTGAAGTCTCCTGGAGGTGTGGCATTATAAGGAAAGAGGAAAGCAAGTGGTAGAAATTAATGGCCCTATACAAACAAAGAGAAGAACAAAATCAGATGTATACTGACCCCACTCCTACCCCAAACAAAACACCTTTTTAAAAAAAATTGAAGTATAGTTGATTTACAACATTATATTAGTTTCAGGTATCTAGCATAGTGATTCAGTATTTTCACAGGCTACATTCCATTAAACATTATTTCAGGAAAATGGCTATAATTCCTTGTGCTATATATCTGTGTTGCTTATCTATTTTAGACACGGTAGCTTGTATTTCAATCTCATATTCCTAATTTGTCCTCCTCCATTCCCTCTCCTTTTTGGTAACCGCTAGTTTGTTTTATCTGTGAGTCTGTTTTGCATACATATTCATCTGAAGTACCAAATACTTTTAAAATGCACTCTGTGCTAAGTAGCTTCACATGTCCAACTCTCTGCAATCCCATGGAGGAAGCCCCAAATGTACTCTAATGTTGCTGCTGTTAATTTACTTCAGTCATGTCTGACCCTGTGTGACCCCTTAGACAGCAGCCCACCAGGCTCCCACGTCCCTGGGATTCTCCAGGCAAGAACACTGGAGTGGGTTGCCATTTCCTTCTCCAATGCATGAAAGTGAAAAGTGAAAGTGAAGTCCCTCAGTGGTACACCAATAAATGAGGGTATCCAAACAAAGGAATCTAGCAATGTACGCAAGTACCTACTCTGCCTATAAAGAATCTTCTGTTATTGTTGGTCCAAGAAAACATAAAACATTTCAAAAATGAAAAGAAAACCACAAGAAATAATCATAAACATCTATAAAAAGGAGAAAACAGAAAATCTGATCAAGGTATTCTGACAGAGACTTTTGTAAACTTAGGAGATACATGCTGGAGCATTAAGATGTCATGATATCTGCAATTAAATTTCAAATTACTCAGCAAATATATACACAAACAGAGAGAAGGCATACAATTTTGGCCAAATATTAACAATTAGGTAATCTAAGAATGTGCTTCCCAGATGGCGCTAGTGGTAAAAAAACCTACCTGCCAATTCAGGAGATGTAAGAGATGCAGATTTGATCCCTGGGTTGGAAAGATCCCCAGAGGAGGGCACAGCAATCCACTCCAGTATTCTTGCCTGAAGAATCCCATTGACAGAGGAACTTGGTGGGCAACAGTCTTTAGGGTTGCAGGGTCAGACACAACTGAAGGGACACAGCATGCACACGTGTACAATCTAGGAATGTATATGGGTGGTTTTTGTGCTACTCTTTTAACTTCTCAGTACATTTTAATTTTTCTTAATCAAGAACTGCAGGGAAATTTGAGCTTGAAGTATAGAAGCTAAAAATTCTTTGTTGTTTTTACAGAAATTTCAGATAAAATGAAGCATTAATGTCACTGTAGAACAATGAGGAACCAGTGCAGTATAGGTATAGAGAGCAAACTACAGGAATGCAAGGTAAAACCTAAATCAGACTAATACAGTGCCATTTTTTTCAGCCTGACATAAATATTTTCACCAATTTCTTAGTGGAAAAGAAATAACATTACATAGCAGAACTCCCATAAATATTTTTAGGATTTAGTGTATATAATTATATTATACTCTATAATAAATAATTTATCCTTCAATTTCCATTGAGAGAGAGTTATTTTTATTGACTTTATAAATTCTAAATTACTAAATGTCTCTAATGAGCAAGATTTCATGATGGATCAGACCCTAACTTAAAACTTCAATGAAATGTTATTGACATCATCAGGAAGACCAAATAAAGAGCTTTTCACTCACTAGTTATGAGATCTTCAGCAAGTTATTCAACTTCTCTATTTCCTCATCTACAAAATGGAAATAATAGCAACTACATTTCAAGGTTGTTGAGAGATTAAATGTAAAATGCTTAGAGTACTGTGTTATATAAACTCCCAATAACTGTCAATTATTAAATATGGCTGTGCTATTTCTTTGCTGAACACATACATACATACATACATAATCCTCTGAAAGCATAATCATCAAACCCAAAACACTCTTCTAACTATTTTAAGGACTTAGATGATATACTAGGCTTTTTGAGATAATAAGATTTCATTCAATCATTTATAAAGATTTAAACTTCACATATCATATATACTTATAGTTTAGAACAAATTAACAAATATAGACATCCAGGCCCCCTTTTCACTGCTTTTCCTTTCTTTTCCCTTTGTTTCCTTTCCTTTTTATACTTTTATATTTTAAAACATTTTTTCTACATTCACACATAAAGGTCTTGCTTCTCTAACCATAATGAGACTTAATAAAAACATCCTCATGTCTGACCCTACTGATCAAATTTCACAGGAGAGTAACTTTAAGATCTTGTAAAATATTATAGGACAGGCAAAATCTATCATATAACTGCCAGGGGATGATATAAAAAACTTACATTAAGTTTATACCCAAAGATTTTCCCCAAATAAAAAGAAGTGATGTGAAAGTTTCTTACATTATGGAATTAGACCAAATAGTCAAATTTAAAACTACTAATTTCAGTTATAATTCTAGGGAATAAAACCTGTTATGGATTAAACCAGTGTGGTTTTGCTTTTCAATAGTTTTGAGCAGTCTATTGTAAGAATGTTCATAGAAGTGTTTCTTCCTTATACTACAAAGCTAGAAATCACTGGTCTGATTATTTAATTCAATTTATCAGGGACAGTATAACTTGCAAGCAGATATTTGATCATTTTTTACTATGCTCTTGTAGAGCAGAAACCATGACAATTTGATTTGGACAGTAGTTAGGACAATACAACTTGCATTCAGGAACCTAATACAAATTTTATATAATTATATTATACTCTATAATAAATAATTTATCCTTCAATTTCCATTGAGAGAGAGTTATTTTTATTGACTTTATAAATTCTAAATTACTAAATGTCTCTAATGAGCAAGATTTCATGATGGATCAGACCCTAACTTAAAACTTCAATGAAATGTTATTGACATCATCAGGAAGACCAAATAAAGAGCTTTTCACTCACTAGTTATGAGATCTTCAGCAAGTTATTCAACTTCTCTATTTCCTCATCTACAAAATGGAAATAATAGCAACTACATTTCAAGGTTGTTGAGAGATTAAATGTAAAATGCTTAGAGTACTGTGTTATATAAACTCCCAATAACTGTCAATTATTAAATATGGCTGTGCTATTTCTTTGCTGAACACATACATACATACATACATAATCCTCTGAAAGCATAATCATCAAACCCAAAACACTCTTCTAACTATTTTAAGGACTTAGATGATATACTAGGCTTTTTGAGATAATAAGATTTCATTCAATCATTTATAAAGATTTAAACTTCACATATCATATATACTTATAGTTTAGAACAAATTAACAAATATAGACATCCAGGCCCCCTTTTCACTGCTTTTCCTTTCTTTTCCCTTTGTTTCCTTTCCTTTTTATACTTTTATATTTTAAAACATTTTTTCTACATTCACACATAAAGGTCTTGCTTCTCTAACCATAATGAGACTTAATAAAAACATCCTCATGTCTGACCAAACTGATCAAATTTCACAGGAGAGTAACTTTAAGATCTTGTAAAATATTATAGGACAGGCAAAATCTATCATATAACTGCCAGGGGATGATATAAAAAACTTACATTAAGTTTATACCCAAAGATTTTCCCCAAATAAAAAGAAGTGATGTGAAAGTTTCTTACATTATGGAATTAGACCAAATAGTCAAATTTAAAACTACTAATTTCAGTTATAATTCTAGGGAATAAAACCTGTTATGGATTAAACCAGTGTGGTTTTGCTTTTCAATAGTTTTGAGCAGTCTATTGTAAGAATGTTCATAGAAGTGTTTCTTCCTTATACTACAAAGCTAGAAATCACTGGTCTGATTATTTAATTCAATTTATCAGGGACAGTATAACTTGCAAGCAGATATTTGATCATTTTTTACTATGCTCTTGTAGAGCAGAAACCATGACAATTTGATTTGGACAGTAGTTAGGACAATACAACTTGCATTCAGGAACCTAATACAAATTTAATCATGCTCCCAGTTGATGTGTCCCAAGATAAGGTACTGGGAGATGCAGAGAAAAGTCTGATTAGACATGGAATTGACATTACTATAAGTTAGCAAATAAACCCATGAAAAAGAGGAGTTTCAAATAAGTGGATATCAGTCATATTTTACATTTGTATATACTTCAGTTTACAAAGTTCAGTTCAGTTGCTCAGTCATGTCCGACTCTTTGCGACCTCATGAATTGCAGCACGCCAGGCCTCCCTGTCCATCACCAACTCCCAGAGTTCACTCAGACTCACGTCCATCGAGTCCGTGATGCCATCCAGCCATCTGAGCCTCTATCATCCCCTTCTCCTCTTGCCCCTAATCCCTCCCAGCATCAGAGTCTTTTCCAATTAGTCAACTCTTCGCATGAGGTGGCCAAAGTACTGGAGTTTCAGCTTCAGCATCATTCCTTCCAAAGAAATCCCAGGGCTGATCTCCTTCAGAATGGACTGATTGGATCTCCTTGCAGTCCGAGGGACTCTCAAGAGTCTTCTCCAACACCACAGTTCAAAAGCATCCATTCTTCAGCACTCAGCCTTCTTCACAGTCCAATTCTCACATCCATACATGACCACAGGAAAAACCATAGCCTTGACTAGACAGACTTCAGTCACCAAGGTAATGTTTCTGCTTTTGAATATGCTATCTAGGTTAGTCATAACTTTTCTTCCAAGGAGTAAGCATCTTTTAATTTCATGGCTGCAATCACCAACTGCAGTGATTTTGGAGCACCCCAAAATAAAGTCTGACACTGTTTCCATTGTTTCTCCATCTATTTCCCATAATGGGACCGGATGCCATGATACTCATTTTCTAAATGTGGAGCTTTAGGCCAACTTTTTCACTCTCCACTTTCACTTTCATCAAGAGGATTTTGAGTTCCTCTTCACTTTGTGCCCTAAGAGTGGTGTCATCTGCATATCTGACGTGATTGATATTTCTCCCTGCAGTCTTGATTTCAGCTTGTGTTTCTTCCAGTCCAGTGTTTCTCATGATGTACTCTGTATAGAAGCTAAATAAGCTGGGTGACAATATACAGCCTTGATGTACTCCTTTTCCTATTTGGAACCAGTCTGTTGTTCCATGTCCAGTTCTAACTGTTGCTTGCTGACCTGCATACAGATTTCTCAAGAGGCAGGTTAGGTGGTCTGGTATTCCCATCTCTCTCAGAATTTTGCACAGTTTATTGTGATCCACACAGTCAAAGGCTTTGGCATAGTCAATAAAGCAGAAATAGATGTTTTTCTGGAACTCTCTTGCTTTTTCGATGATCCAGTGGATGTTAGCAATTTGATCTCTGGTTCCTCTGATTTTTCTAAAACCAGCTTGACTGGCGGTCCTAAGATGGTGGAGGAATAGGATGGGGAGACCACTTTCTCCCTCACAAATTCATCAAAAGAACATTTCAACGCTGAGTAAATTTCTCAAAACAACTTCTGAATGCTGGCAGAGGACATCAGACAGCCAGAAAAGTAGATATTTGACTTCAAAAAGGTAGGAAAAAATATGAAAGACAAAAAAAGAGACAAAGGAGGTAGGGAGGGAGCTCCTCCCAGGAAAGGGGTCCCGTCCTGGGAAGAGAGTCCTAAGAAGAGAGGTTTCCAAACACCAGGAAACATTCTCACTGCCGAGTCTGTGGCGAGCCTTGGAAGCACAGAGGGCAACAAAATAGGAAGGAAAAATAAATAAATAATTAAAGCCAACAGATTAGAAGCCCAACAGTAACTCCCCCAGTGGAAAAGCAGCACAGACACCTGCATCCGCCACTAGCAAGTGGGGAGCTGGGCAGGGATGTGCAGGAGGCACAGACTGCAGTGCTTTTTAAGAATCTGGTTAAACGCCCTACACGTGAACAGAGGGAACTAACTTGGGCTAGCAATCCAGACTGTGGCATAGCTACCACGCGAAATACTTGAACATAAGACACTGCCAGGACCATGCACAGAACAAAGGACGGATCGGAAATATCTGGCTATAGAACATCCCCCTCCGGTGACAGGCAGTCAGAGCCTTAAGGGCTGGAAGAGGGCAATCGTAGCCCAAGAGAGACATTAGCTACCAAAATGCAAGCAGGCTTCTTTTCTAACTAAGACCTCTGCGGGTTTTGGACAGTCATCATCTGCCTGAGAAGGAGCCCCAGCGGTACACCCAGAAAACAGAGCAGCAGGGAAAGATGATAAGTCGCAGCAACTGTGCTCGCCAAACTCCTGAGCTACTCTGATCTGGGAAGGGCACAAAATGCAGGCCCAACCAAATCTGCACCTCTGAAGGCTACCTGAGCGCAGAGCCTGAGCGGCTTAGACCAGGGAGGTGCATGAAGCCTAGGGCTGGCCTCAGATGGTTCCCCAGCAGGCCAACTTAGAGCCTGAGTGGTATGCACCACGAGCAAGGGCAAGTCCAGCATGGATGAGACACTGCAAGCACACACCAGTAATATTTATTTGCAGCATCCCTCTCTCCCCATAGCGCGACTGAACAAGTGAGTCTAAAAAAAAAAAGTGTCCACCACCGCCCTCTCTGTGTCAAGACAGAAGTCAGACACTGAAGATATCATCAAACAGAAGAAGTTAAACAGAGGGAGCCGCCTTGGAAGTGACCCCACACTGCCCACAACACCAGAGAAAGGGCCAGATATATATTTACTATTTTTACAACCATTTTTTTGTGTCTGTGTGTTGATGTTGTTGCATGAAAGTTTTTTCTTTTTTTTTAACTTTCTTACATTTTGAAGTCCTCTATTTCTCTAATTTTTATTTTTATAACCTACTATTACTTTTCCCAAAAAAAAGACCCTATTTTTAAAGCAAATGCAGTATATAGTCTTTTTGTGGTTGGTGTTGTTTTTTAATAATTCTTGTGGCTTTTTTTTTCTTTTCTTCTTCTTCTGCTTCTTTTAATACTGTATTTTTGAAAATCCAATCTTTACTCCAGAGTTTTAATCTTTGCTTTTGGTATTTGTTCTCAACTTTGTACATTTAAAAACCGAATCTTCAGTACCCAATTTTACCTGAGAGCAAGATTACTGGCTTGACCACTCTCTCCTCCTTTGAACTTTCCTTTTCCTCTACCAGGTGGCCTCTGTCTCCTCCCTACCCCTTCTCTTCTCTATTCAACTCTGTGAATCTCTGTGTGTTCCAGAAGGTGGAGAACACTCAGGGAACTGGTTACTGGCCGGATCTGTCTCTCTCCTTTTCATTTCCCTCTTTTATCCTCCTGGCCACCTCTATCTACGTCCTCCCTCTCCTCTTCCCTGTAAAATTCCGTAAACACCTCTGAGCGGTCCAGAATGGGGAGCACACATAAGGAAGTGATTACTGGCAAGCTTGCTCTCTCCTCTTTTGATCCCACCTCATCTCATTCCAGTCACCTCTAACTACTCCCTCCTTCTTCTATTTTCCATGTAACTCAGTGAACCTCTCTGGGTATCCCTCAATGTGGAGAAACCTTTCATCTTTAACCTAGATGTTTTAACATCAGTGCTATATAGATGGAGAAGTCTTGAGGCTATTGTAAAAATAAAACTGAAAACCAGTAGCAGGAGACTTAAGTTCAAATCCTGAGAACATCAGAGAAATCCTGAATCCAGGGAACATTAATCGACAGGAGCTCATTAAACGCCTCCATACCTACACTGAAACCATGCACCACCTAAGGGATAACAAGTTCCAGAGCAAGACATATCACACAAATTCTCCAGCAACACAGGAACACACCCCTGAGCTTCAATATACAGGCAGCTCAAAGTAACTCCAAAACTACTGACGTCTCATAACCCATTACTGGACATTTCCTTGCACTCGAGAGAGAAGAAATCCAGCTCCATCCACCAGAACACTGACACAAGCCTCCCTACCAAGTAACCTTGACAAGCCACTGACACAACCCTACCCACAGTGAGGCAACTCCATAATAAAGAGAACTCCACAAATTCTCAGAATATAGAAAAGCCACCCCAAACACAGGAATATAACCAAGATGAAAAGACAAAGGAATAGTCAGCAAGTAAAGGAATAGGAGAAATTCCCACCAAACCAAAGAGGAAGAGATAGGGAATCTACCTGAGAAAGAATTCTGAATATTGATAGTGAAAACGATCCAAAATCTTGAAATCAAAATGGAATCACAGATAAATAGCCTGGAGACAAGGATTGAGAAGATGCAAGAAAGGTTTAACAAGGACCTAGAAGAAATAAAAAAGAGTCAACATATAATGAATAATGCAATAAATGAGATCAGAAACATTCTGGAGGCAACCAATAGTAGAAAAACTGGAGGCAGAATATAGGATTAATGAAATAGAAGATACAATGGTAGAAAAAAATGAATCAGAGAAGAAAAAAGAAAAACGAATTAAAAGAAATGAGGACAATCTCAGAGACCTTCAGAACAATATGAAACACTCTAACATTCGAATTATAGGAGTCCCAGAAGAAGAAGACCAAAAGAAAGAACACGAAAAAATACTTGAGGAGATAATAGTTGAAAACTTCCCTAAAATGGGGAAGGAAATAATCACCGAAGTCCATGAAACCCAGAGAGTTCCAAACAGGATAAATACAAGGTGAAACAACTCAAGAAACATATTAATCAAATTAACAAAGAAAAACACAAAGAACAAATATTAAAAGCAGCAAGGAAAAAAACAAAACAAAACAAATAACACACGGGGATTTCCCATAAGGCTAACTGCAGATCTTTCAATAGAAACTCTTTAGGCCAGGAAGGAATGGTAAGACATACTTAAAGTGATGAAAAAAATAACCTACAGCCCAGATTACCGTACCCAGCAAGGATTTCATTCAAATATGAAGGAGAAATAAAAAGCTTTACAGACAAGCAAAGGCTGAGAGAATTCAGCACAACCAAACCAGCTCTCCCACAAATGCTAAAGGATAGATTTTAGACAGGAAACACAAAAAGGGCATATAAACCGAACCCAAAACAATAAAGTAAATGGCAAGGGGAGCATACTTATCAATAATTACCTTAAACGTAAATGGGTTGAATGCCCCAACCAAAAGGCAAAGACTGGTTGAATGGATACAAAAACAAGACCCCTATATATGCAGCCTATAAGAGACCCACCTCAAAACAATGGACACATACAGACTGAAAGTGAAGGGCTGGAAAAAGATATTCCATATAAATAGAGACCAAAAGAAAGCAGGAGTAGCAATACTCATATCAGATAAAATAGACTTTAAGACAAAGGCTATGAAAAGAGACAAAGAAGGCCACTACATAATGATCAAAGGATCAATCCAAGAAGAAGATATAACAATTATAAATATATATGCACCCAACATAGGAGCACCACAATGTGTAAGACAAATGCTAACAACTATGAAAAAGGAAATTAACAATAACACAATAATAGTGGGAGACTTTAATACCCCACTCACACCTATGGACAGATCAACTAAACAGAAAATTAACAAAGAAACGCAAACTTTAAATGAGACAATAGACCAGTTAGACCTAATTGATATCTATAGGACATTTCACCCCCAAACAATGAATTTCACCTTTTTTTCAAGTGCACATGGAACCTTTTCCAGGATAGATCACATCCTGGGCCACAAAGCTAACCTTGATAAATTCAAAAAAATTGAAATTATTCCAAGCATCTTCTCTGATCATAATGCACTAAGGTTAGATCTCAATTACAGGAGAAAAGCTATTAAAAATTCCAATA
>SJYC01011496.1:0-92559 GCA_006408675.1 Madoqua kirkii | reverse complement strand
AGCTGTGTTTCTGCTCATATCTCGTGTCTCTCTTGCTACAGCTTCTCAGCAAAGCATCCTTCTCAGAGGTCTTTCTGGGCTAGTATAGCCATAAACACTTTTGTGTATTCTCTTCCAGGGGCAAAAGGCTAACCTAAGTGCAATACAGTGCTAGCTGCTTGTACCCAACTATTTGGTTTTATAGGTTATAACTGCCCCTGGTATAGAATGTCAAATAGTTCTGTTACCAATTCAGATTCGGCCACTCACTGCTCAAAAATCAGTACAAGGAGGGAAGCATACATTGTAGGCAGGTTCTTTAAGGATCAGAGTTATATCGAAGGTAAATCTTTTTTGTCTCACTCTATAGCTTTAGACAACTGAATCTGGGCCAAATATTTCAGCCTAGGTTCACAACATTTTACCCCTAATGGTCATCTTATAAATATCAGTAGGAAAGTATATTCTCAGTCTTCACTTTAGCAAGTTATTTTCATTAACTGCATTTCATAGTTTGTACTTTTACTACATTATCATTAATATTTAATAATACTTTTAGAACATGGCATCCTCTTTCTTTTTTTTAACATATCAAAACCCTGTGTTATTTGTAGCTTTGATAGGAGTATCATCTTATTTTATTTATTTTATATCATGCCTCATTCCAAATAGTATACAGGCTTCTAGCTTCTAATGATGTACAAATCTGGAAAGAGAGCAGCTTCCACTTTAACAACTGGAAAAAGACAGATAACCTACAAAATTGTACCTTATCTTCAGTTTCTCAGAGCACTTGAGGCACAGGGCAACCAAGGGTCTGAAACTGAAGGAAATACAGGGACTTCCAAGGGGTAACGTTGGGCCATGAGCCAGAGTTTACTCGCGAGAGAGGAAAAGGAGGCTGCCGTAGAGTAAGCTTAAGCGATTTCAGCTAACATTTTAAGCAAATTTCTAAAGATTAAGTTTCACCTAGCACGAGAATGTAGACTCCCTGGGAGTCACAGATACAGGAGGAGTACTCACTTACTCACGGACCTCACTGTGGACTCACAAGGAATATTCAGGGAAGAGCGGGAGACCGAGGAAAGCTACGTTGGTTTTTATTTCTGAACATTCTCCAGCTCTTCACATGGATGCACCATCTTAACCGTTGTCTCAACTCAAATGAACCTCCTCAGAGAGGCCATCCATGGCTGGGTTATATAAAACACCTTTCCTGTAACTTCTTTATTATATGGCTTGTTGATTTCTCCCTCAATGATAAACAGGAAAATTCTTTTCCTTCCTGTGTTTGTTTATCTTGTTTCCCCATACCAAAATGTAAACTTCAAGACAGCATGGGCCATTTATCTCCTGTCATGTATGATTAAATTGGTAATTTGTCAGAGGAAGATAAAGAATCTGCCTGCAATGTGGGAGACCTAGGTCTGATCCCTGGGTCTACATTCTCCAGCTCTTCACATGGATGCACCATCTTAACCGTTGTCTCAACTCAAATGAACCTCCTCAGAGAGGCCATCCATGGCTGGGTTATATAAAACACCTTTCCTGTAACTTCTTTATTATATGGCTTGTTGATTTCTCCCTCAATGATAAACAGGAAAATTCTTTTCCTTCCTGTGTTTGTTTATCTTGTTTCCCCATACCAAAATGTAAACTTCAAGACAGCATGGGCCATTTATCTCCTGTCATGTATGATTAAATTGGTAATTTGTCAGAGGAAGATAAAGAATCTGCCTGCAATGTGGGAGACCTAGGTCTGATCCCTGGGTCGGGAAGATCCCCTGGAGAAGGGAATGGCTACCGACTCCAGTATTCTTGCCTAGAGAACTCCATGGACAGAGGCGTCTGGCAGGCAGCATTCCATGAAACAGTCAGACATATCTGAGTGACTAACACTGCTACTACTACTATAGAGGAAGACTTAATATTATTCTTTTCTCTTTTTTACTTTATACTATGAAAATTTCAAACATACGTGAAAATGAGGAACAGTGTAATTATTCTTTACCCCCATTACCCAGCTTCAATGTAATTGATATAGTCTTACTTTTGGGCTTACTTGGTAGCTCAGACGGTAAAGAATCTGCCTGCAGTGCAGGAAACCTGAGTTCGATCTGGGTTGGGAAAATCCTTGGAGGAGGGCATGGCAACCCACTCCAGTATTCTTGCCTGAAGAAGCCCCATGGAGAGAGGGGCCTGGCAGGCTACAGTCCACGGTGTCACAAAGAGCCAGACTCGACAGAGCAATTAAGCACAGCAGAGCACAGTCTTACTTTATCAATACCACCTTCCCTTCCTCCCAAGTCAAAAATTTTAAAGCAAATCCAAGACACATTACTTCACCTGTATATATGTCAATACATGATGTTAGAGATAAGAACACTTTCTTTGATATACTGCAGAACCTTTTGACACCTAAAGAATTTAAAATTTTTTCTTAATTTCACTTGTCTGTAATTAATAGTTGATTGTTCAAATAAAGATCAAAGTCCACCACTGCATTTGGGTGACATGTAATTGTTTCCCTTCCTCTGTTGTTTCTTTAACTGGTATTCATTTGTCAAAAAATCTGATCATCTATTTCATAGGCTTTTCTATGTACTGGCTATGACTGGCTGCATCTTTTTTATTCCATATATTTTAAAAAATGGAAACATAATTCATGTATCATAAAATTCACATTTTCAGGGTATATAGTTGGGTTTTAGTACGTTCACACAGTTGTATAACTGTCGACATTATCCAATTGCAAAACTTTTTAAAACCCCAAACTGGGGAGTTCCCTGGTGTTCACTGAATTTGGTGCTTTCCCTACTGTGTCCTGGGTTCATTCCCTGAGAGCTGAGATCCTGTAAGCCACATGTCATGGGACAAACAGACTCAAAGAGCACTCACTCTCCATCACCCCTCCCTCCAGTCTCGGAAGCCACTAGTCTACTTTCTGCCTTTATATTGCATATTTCGGACATTTGTATGAAAGAAATCATACAATATGTGATTCTTTGTGACAGACTTCTTTCACTCAACATAAATTTTCAAGATTTATATATGTTGTAGCATGTGTCAGCAATCATCCTGTTATGGCTGGGTAATAATAATTAATTTTAAATATATTTCAAAATAAGACAACAGTGTCTGTGTTGTAATTCTTTAATAACTATCAAGCCATTTATTCACTTATTCATTTATTCATTTAACAAATATGTATTGAATACTTACTCTGTACCAGGCATTATGCTAAATGCTGGGGACATAGTGTTGATTAAGACAAGCAGGGTCTCCTTTCCTCTTAGGAAATAAAGGACAACTCATCCAAGCAGAAAATGAAAATGGTATCACCAGAATATCCCATTCACAACCATTCTGGACAAATAGGTGTACGTACATTGGAATAGTGTCACTAGGACCTGTCCTGGCTCACAGTGAGTTCTTAGAAGTAGAAAGCATTTCTAAGTAGTTTCCCGTGTTCTCCTTTCCTTGGTCTCTTGGTGCCTCATTTCTCCAAGGATTCCAAAGTAGGCTTTCAACACCTTTGGTAGGCCCTTCTCACTTTTCCCACTTTTTCTATTTATTGTCTTCCTCCCCATTTCTTCTAAAAAAAAGCATGATGGCATGTTTCCTTATTTAATCAATTCATGTCTTGAGTGTGGAGGGCAGGATAGGATGTAGGAATAAATTAAGAAAGCCATCAGGAGGGTGGTACAATTTGGGAGACTCTGGGGCTTCCTTACTCATCAGTGTCTGATATTTCATATTTAAACATGCTCGCTCCAGAAAGGTGTGTACTCTGGCTGGAATGTAAATACCCCTGGGGAATCATATTTTTGAGTCTTATACATCCTTTCTGTATTGGAGTGAATGCGTTTATTTAATTATTTTCAGAGAGAATGGGTTTGGGGTAGGAAAGAGGAAAATTGTAAGCAGTAGATAACTGAGATTATCTGGGGAGGAGGTAGAGAAGGGAGGTGAAAGTTACCATCATTACAAAAGAGAAACAAGTTAGTTTTTTGACCTGAATTGAATTGATTTTACTTTCAAACTGTACTGCTAAGATCCTATAAAATGTTCTCTAAACACAACTCAAAAAATTAAAATTAATCTGATGATAGGTACTCAAATTTCACTGAATGTAACACCTGGGATTATACGTAGCACTAGGATTATATGAACATACTTAGAATTCCTCTGTACGTGTTCAGGGCCTCTTCTGTATTCCTTCCTGCAAATCCTCTTCCATCTCTGTCTTAAGGGTGAGAAATCCTGGCATTCTGAATACAGACTAGTAAAGTCAGTGGACCCAAAATCAAAATTTAAGAAGAACATGAAAAGATTTTGGAATGATCAAAGAAGCATTAAAATTTAGAGACAGATAATTGTTAGAATATGATACTCTAAGATATACTGTGACCTTCTGTGTCAATTCTTGCCTCATACACACGAACCTAGATATTTCTGTACCAGAATTCTCATTGTCCTCAACAACATAAGTCAGGTTTTAGTCATTCATTTCATTTCAGTAGGATGGTTGTAATCATTTTTTTCAATTTCAACTGATTAATTTCAATGATAGATTTTATACTCATATTAAACAATAAGGTTTTTAATATGAAAGGAATGCCTTAACAAACCCAGTCTTTAAATGAATAGCAGTTGTGTGAAATTGTGTGTGATACCATCCCATATAAAATATGTGGACATAACAATTACAGACCATCTGTTAAACTGGCATCTTGCTTGTACAGGAATGAAATTTCAATTAAGTTTTATTATGAGGAAGTGTAAATGACAGATCCCATACAAAAGTCCGTAGCCAGTAAACTGTCTAAATAAGGAGTGGATGTCATACAGTTAATGAGTTGGATCAGGTTCCCTGATTACAGACTTTGTAAATAATGTGTTTGTTCAGTAGGTCTTAAAAATGAGTGCTGTTGGTAAGTGTGGCAGTTGTTTTTAAAGAGATGCCCATATGGAAGGTAAATTAGAATGGCTGTGCAACACCATCCAGAGTCATCTGGTTAATGCTGATTCACCACTTCAGCTGGAGAGACTGAAATTAAATCATGCATTTGATAAATGGCTATGAAAGGAGAGGAACACAAATCATATCTCAACAGCCTCTAATACATTCTGATTTGCTGAGAGTCATGTATCCATTGCCTGAAGGCCAGTTCACAGCTCTGAGGAACTGATGTCATGATCTAACAGGGCTTTGACTGTGGCTGAATCGTCCCAGGAGGGCAAACATCTGACACTGTCAGCGAGTCTCAGGACCAGGGTCTGGATTATGAATGGGAGAACAAATGGGCTTGTGAGTTTTAGCAGTGAAATGTGTCTCATCACTCAACGAACAAGGTCCTCATTTCCTAATCTGTCACAGTTATTCATGTCTTTTATTGATGAAGACAGTCAAGAAAAGAGAAATCACACCAAAAATTGTACTTGTTCAAGTAGTAACTTGGAGAGTTGTCAAAAGAAGTCTAATATTCATTCCCATAAAATAAGCTAAAAATAATCTCAAGCCATTTCTCTTCCATGCTCTTCTGAAAAACACAGAATTAAGTAGAGTTGTAATTCATCATAGGAGTCATAACCCACAGCTGCAGACCCTTGGAAAGTTATCTGAACGCTTCCCAGACTTTTGCTGAGTAATGTCTGTGTGATTCAGCAGCCAGACTCCTGCCCGGGAAAGGACTTGCCAGAGGCATCTGCAGCCTTGGTGACCTGTTCCCTCCGGGCACAGACTCTTCCACATTCCAAGCTTCCTGAGTGGATATCCTATCCCAGAAAGTAAAGTCTCCAGTCACTTTTACTGTTCATCTGCTCTTCTAGCTCTTAATGGAGAGTGGTTTTTTCTTTTCTTTTTGGTACTGCCTTTTGAAAGAGAAAGGGCAGATGTCAAGAGCAAGGAAAGTAAGCTTTCTACATGGATGGAGGCTAAGGTGTACATTTGTCGGCAGTAAGGCAGAGAAAGTAGTATGTTATATATGGGGACTCAGGCCGTGACTAGTGTACCAGGAGGCAAGTATCAAGACTGCAGGTGAGTTTTGACTAATTTGTAAGATTTTTTTTAATGGTGATGTACTTTACAAAGAGTGAAATATACATGTCTTGCATTCAGTCATTTCTGACAAATGTCCATGTAATTCCAACCTTATCAATATACAGAACACTTCTACCACACTAGTAAATCTCCAATCAGTCCCTCTGCTGCAACCACACTTCCATACAACCACTCTGATTTTGATCACAAAATGAACACAAAGATGAACACAGATTCATTTTTCCTATTGCAGATGATATACAAATGAAATCATACAGTTTGTGCTCTTTTGTGTGAGGCCTCATGAAGAAGGCACTCCTTCCATGAAAGAGTTTGAAGGGTTAATCAATGTTGTATATAGCATACATCAATCATTCACCCATATCTATGGATGAGAAGTGTATTCTGCTGCATAAAAATAAACCAACAGAGAGCTTATATATTTTTCTATTAATGGACTTGCTGCTTCTAGTTTGGAACTATTATGCATATAGAAGCTATGAATATTCTCATTTAAAATTTTTGTGGATGTTTTACTTCTGTTGGCTTAATATCTAGGAGTGGGATTACTGGGTTATGGGATAGATGTATATTTAATTTTCTAAGAAGTTTCCAGTGTTCAGTGATTGTACCATTTTGTGCTGTGCTTAGTAGTTCGGTTGTGTCCGACTCTGCAATCTCATGGACTGTAGCCCACCAGGCTCCTCTATCCATGGGGATTCTCTAGGCAAGAATACTGGAGTAGGTTGCCATGCCTTCCCCCTCCAGAGGAACTTCCCAACCCAGGGATCAAACCCAGGTCTCCCACTTTGCAAGTGGATTCAATACCATCTGAGCCACCAGGGAAGCCCAAGAATACTGGAATGGGTATCCTATCCCTTCTCCAGAGGATCTTCCTGACCCAGGAATTGAACCAGGGTCTCCTGTATTGCTGGAGAAGGGAATGGCAGCCCAGTCCAGAATTCTGGACTGAAGAATCCCATGGACAGAGGACCTTGGCAGGCTATAGTCTGTGGGCTCACAAAGAGTCAGGCATGACTGAGTGACTAAAACTACTACTACTTCTGCATTGCAGGCAGATTCTTTACCAGCTCAGCTACCAGGGAAGCCCAGATGCACATTCCACGTAGAATACTGGAGTGGAGAGTTGTTACCTTCTCCAGGGGACCCTCCCATCACAGAGATAGAGCCCAGGTCTCCTGCATTGCAGGTGGATTCTTTACTGTCTAAGCCACCAGGGAAGCCCAAGAATACTGGAGTGGGTAGCCTATCCCTTCATCAGCAGATCTTCCCAACCCAGGAACTGAGTCAGGGTCGCCAGCATTGCAGGCAGATTCTTTACCAGCTGAGCTACCAGGGAAACCATCTTACATACCTGCAATTTCTCCATATCCTCAACATTTGATGTTGTTTTGGGGACGGGGGAGCCTGGTGGGTCCCCGTCCATGGTGTCACACAGAGTCGGACACTACTGAAGTGACTTAGCAGCAGCAACAGCAGTAAGTAGGTATATACTGAGTTACTTCCGATGCACTAAACAACAGCAACAACCCAAGGAGGCTAAGGTCTGGAAACTGGAAATAACCTAGATTTGAAGTTTGTACCAGCTCTTTAGGAGCCAGGGCCTTGAAGTTTACAGCTGTGAAACAGTAAGACTCGGTTCATGAGAAGAGGTCTAGAGTTTCTATCCACATCTAAGTCAGACGCGCAGAAGTCATCTCATACCTCCTTCCCTCACTTCCCGCTCCTGGCATCTCTCTGGACACTGAGTCCTGTTAACTCTTCCTCCTTCATGTCCCCCACCCCTCCCTCAGTTTCCAGTGGCCCCTCCCAAGCTGTCATGCTTTATTTTGGTTTTCTCATCACCTGGCCTACTCACTGGGAGAGATGCTTCTAAAATTCATGTCTCCTCTTGACACTTCCCCATTTAAACTCTATCCATAGTTCCACATTTCCTACAAGATTAGAACAGAAATGTAATAAGAGTTCATGATATACTGGGCACTGTATTTTTATTCTGTTATTATTTTTACATTGCTTTGGTAACTCTTTAAGGATTCATATTCTCCCTAAATACACATTAGCATTAGGTGAAACTAATGCTAATAGAATGTAAACATCTCTCCAGAGCATCAAATCCATGACAGGAATCCAGAGCCAGAGACAGTGACCCCTGTGGTATGATGCAATAAAACTTCCAGGCAGGGAGTTCTGCTTCTGGAAGGCTGGTTAAGGAGTTCGTGGGCTCATCCCCTACCCCAGGGAAAAGAGTAACACTGGTAAACATTAATTTTTTTAAACACCAAGTCATGGAAAGTCTCTGAAAACTTTCCTAAGAGCATGCGTGCATGCTCAATTGCTTCAGGCATGTCTGACTCTGTGCAGCCCTGTGGACTGTAGCCCGCCAGGCTCCTCTGTCCATGGGATTCTCCAGGCGAGAATACTGGAGTGGACTGTCATGCCCTCCTCCAGGGATCTCCCCAACCCAGGGATCCAACTGGCATCTCCTGGATCTCCTGCCTTGCAGGAGGATTCTTTACCCATCAAGCCACCTGAGAACAAGTAAAGAAATGTTTATTCAAGGAAATCTACTAGCACTCAGAACGCAGGCGGCTGTGGTATTTAAACAGCAACTCATTTTTCCCTTCTCCCCCACCCCCTCTCAGCTGTTTGATAGAATCTCCACTGCAAGTAGCTTGTGGCCAAAAATCACATCTTCCCTCTTCCCTCAGCTTCCAATCAAGGATTACCAGCTGCTCAGAGGGGCAGGTGGTTGTCGTGCATCATCTCCTCCAACTCCAAGGTGAAGTGGTTAAATTCCTGGTGAATGTGGTTGAGGGGTTGGGGTCTTCCTTCCTCTACCCAGGTCCATACTCAGAGAACGGAACTCTACCATCAGCAGGCAGTGGTTTAGTCACTAAGTCATGTCCAACTCTTGAGCTCACCAGGCTCCTCTATCCATGGGATTCTCCAGGCAAGAATACTGGAGTGGGTTGCCATTTCCTTCTCCAGGGGATCTTCCTGACCCAGGAATTAAACCCAGGTCTCCTGCATTGCAGGCAGATTCTTTACCTACCAAACTATGAATGAAACCCCATCAGCAGGGCAGGCTGAACATCTGTGGCCCCTGACAGCCTCACCTCCCCTTGATAATAAAGATTCTAAACCAGGAGGAGAGAGTCAAGCAGTCCAGAGAGATCTCTGAGGCAACATGCAGAGTTATGGCTCAGATGTTTTGTCCATGGGGAGAAGCAAGCGACAAAAAGAGAACTCTAAAACTCCCAAAGGAACTGACTTTGTTTACAGGGAGCTCAAACCTAAGGCTGGAATTTAAAACATTTCCTCTTGATTAAGAGCAACAATCTAGATCAGGCCTGTTAGCTCAGCAGGGCTGGCATGAAATAAGCTTGGCTCCAAAATCTTGGGATGGGTTGTGAAGGTTAGGGTGGCCATAAAAACGGTGATTTCACCTCTCTAAAATCCCAAATTGCCAAAAGAACAAAGTCTGATTTCCCTGGCTTAGCTAGCATCCTACACCTTGGTCAGAAAACAGCAGAAATCCTTAGCAGAGCCGCATGCAACGGTGCGGGTGCTCTCTAGAGGACAATCAGAAAGAAAAAGGACAAGGGCATCCAACAAATTATCTGAGGATCTAAGCTGAAGTGACCAGATTAAGGAAGGAGGAACTCTTGGAAGGATGTCTTTGAGCATCTAGAGGGTGAATTGGAAGAAACAGTGATAGTAAGATATAACCAGTTTTTCTTTTTTCATTCAAAAATACTGATTACCTATTATGTGCCATGCATTGGCTTGAAAATGTCAGTGCAGAATGATAGCCATTTCTGGTTTGAATTTATAGTTGTGTGGCAAAGACTGTGTGTGATGTGCTGGAATTTTAGCTTTCGGCCAATTTGTCTGAAGATCCATTTCTTTTCTTAGCGAAACTGATAGAGGTTTCTAATGTTTCAAATATAGGACATTGATAATTCTAGATATCTCAACCCAAACTCACTTCTGAAGAATGCTAAAATTTTAGGCCTGGAATGTAATTAAAAGTGTCATTAAAACCTGCATTTTATTTTTACTGCTTTTTATTCATTGTCAGGTTTTGCTAAGTAAATTTCTTTCCCCTCTCCTTTCTTTCTTTGCTTCTCTAACCCTTTCTCCCTCCTTCCTTTTCTTGCTTCCTTCCAATATTTCCCTGATATTTGGTAAAGAAAATCAGTATGGTACAGCAGTCAGCTGCCCAGAAATTCTTCAAGCCTCCGAGGCAGAAAAGGAGTGTTGACACAGGCAGCGAATGAGCTGGGGACTTACTCCTTACTCAGAGGGGAAAGGTCATTCCTAATCATGGTTGGCAAGGAGACCCAAGAGAACCTGGGTTGAAAGCACATTATCACCAGGAATCTTCTCTCCCCTTCTTTCTGGGCAGACAGGAGAATGTCTTTCCTGTTTGAGCCTACTGAAAGTTATAAAAGAGCCTTGTGTGCAGAGAAATGTTCCATGTAGATGAAAGCGTCAATGAGCCTAGGAAATCATAAATTAATTTTAGTGAATCATTTTGAAGAGAAATATTTTTAAATGGCAAGAAAGTGAGCATGAAATAGGAAACAGTATAATAGATAACTGTGAATTGAGCTATAAAGATTTTATTTTAATTAATACACAATTGGATACAATTTAGAATGTAATGATTACTATAGGATTAGGTATTTTCTTTTCCATTCTGTATTGACTATGCAACTTAGTCTTGAATTGAAAGTGTAGATGGATTGTTTAGTCAATACCCAAAATTTGAACAAGTGCACCCAAATTGCACAGGATTTTACTGAAAAGTGCTACAGGATTGTAATTCTATAATTTTCTGCTTTTGTCCTATTGTGATGGGTTTGAGGATGTTTGCCAATACCGTCGGAAAACACTTGTAATGGCATTGAGAGGGAGAGATTATGCTCGGATGTGAGAGGGTGATTATGCTTGAATGTGAATGCGGCAGCTGTGGTGTGCTGGACCAGCAGGCTGCCCAACACCTGGACTGCAAATGCGCCTGGGAGCCCTCATTCTGGAAGGATGCCCTGCGGCAGGGTTTCCACATCCTGCTGCATGTTACAATCACCTGGGGAACCTTTACAGCTATCAGTGCCTGGGTCCCACTCTGTACCAATTACGCAGCGTCCTGGGGACTAGGCCTGGCTCTTTTCTCAGATCTGTCTGGGTTATTACAATTTACAGAAAGAGTTGAGAACCATTGTCTCTAGGAGAAGCAGGACAGCAAATAAATTGCCTGCAGAAATGACAGTGACGAAAGAACAGAGATGAGACTAGAGAAAGGTGGGGGCAGAAAAAAAATCAGTGCCAGGGAGGAGGACATGATGAACTTCAGACTAAGAAGCTAAAGGAAGCTCACATTTTGTCCAAAGTGGGAAAGAGAGCTGGAGTATTACTTTTTCCAACAGTCTGAGACACAACAAAAGATCTGGAATATTATTGGAATTCCTTGAGCATAGGGGATCCCTAAGAAACTTCAAACTATTGTGGACAATGGTTCCTTCAGCCAGTGGTTCCTTGTTAATTTCAAAGACCAGGAACAAATCCAAAAATAAGATAAGCTTTGAAAAACCAGGATATCTCCCCCAAGTTAACAATGGCTACCAGGCCATTGTTCTTCTTATCAGAGGCTGTCCAAGTTCAGCAAGAAAACATTAGTAATAGGACAGATTCAGAGGCTACCATCTTCAAAAGGCATTTATGAATTCAACCTGGCATTCCAATTAAGGTTGCCAGGTAAACCACAGGACACACAGAAAAATGTGGCCTGTACATAAACAATGAAGAACTTTTTAGAATTGCATGGGACTTATTTACACTAAAATTTATGCATTTTTAAAAATATAGACTTATTTATTTGGCTTCATTGGGTCTTACTTACAACACGCAGGATCTCCATTGTGTCACGTGGGATCTTTTGTTGTGGCACACCAGTTCTCTTGATGTGGCTGTGGGCTCAGTGGTCCTGGCACACAGGCTCCAGAGTGCGTGGGCTTCACTAGTACCAGCCCTCGGGCTCTCCAGTTGTGGCATGTGGGCTCAGTTGCTCTGCAGCATGTGGGATTTCAGTTCTCTCACCTGATCTAACTCGCAACCTGCATTGCACAGTGGGTTCTTATCCATTGGACCACCAGTTCATTTCAGTTGCTCAGTTGTGTCTGACTCTTTGTGATCCCATGAACTGCAGCACGCCAGTCTTCCCTGTCCATCACCAACTCCCGGAGGTTGCTCAGACTCATGTTCATTGAGTCAGTGATGCCATCCAACCATCTCATCCTCTATCATCCCCTTCTCCTCCTGCCTTCAACCTTTCCCAGCATCAGGGTCTTTTCCAGTGAGTCAGTTCTTTGCATCAGGTGGCCAAAGTATTGGAGTTTCAGTTTCAGCATCAGTCCTTTCAATGAATATTCAGTACTGATTTCCTTTAGGATTGACTGGTTGGATCTCCTTGCGAAGACCCAGATTTATTGTTTACTTGAAATTCATACTTAACTGGGCATCTTCTACTTTTATTTGCTAAATCTGGCAACTCTTATCCCGAGTGATGTTCTAGTAATATTTTCTAAAATGCTAGTGTGGAAGGTGGGAAATGGCTGAGTAACGGAACCAGGATCCCCTGGGCACTCAGATGAATGGAGCCAGTTGAGCACAGTGGTGGTCTGACGGGAAAGACAGACTGTCCATGGGGTACAGCCATCAGTGTTCACTGTGAACACAAGGTTCACATGGTTTCCAGCCAAGATGCCAGAGTCTCTTCATAAGAAGTGCTCATAAAAGCAAGGTGCTCTGTGCAGTACTGAAAGCTTCCTGGTTGGTAGACAGTACACAGGGCAGTCAACAGGCTGCAAGCTCTGGTCCCAGGGGAATACCTAATGCGCTCCAAGCAGACACCCAGAACTAGCCGTGCACTGAGTCCTAGACTAGCACCTACAAGAAAGGCTAAGAGGGAAGCTTGGTTAGTGCAACTGGGGTAGCGCAGCATCTGTTCAAACTAGCAGCAAGCAGCAAGCTGTACACACAAATATCCTTACCTATATACCTATCTGTATCCATCTATCTTCCTGTCTATGTATCTATGTATCATCATGGTCTTCCTATCTATCTACCTATCCTTTATCTTCTCTATCTATTGTCTACCTGTCTACTATCTATCATCTGTCTGTTCTATCACCTATTATCTATCTATTAACAGGGTTGCGAAAGAGTCAGACTGACTGAGTGACTGAACATCATCATCTATCTATCATCTATCTATTGCTGTATCATATAATCTATCAATTATCTATCTATTTATCTACCTATCTATCTTTTTAGAATATCACATTAGGAAACTGGCCAAATACTTCCTGCCTCAGACCAAAATTGCTTCTGGGGACAAAGTACATTGCTGAGCTTGCTAGTGATGATAGCCTGGCTGCAGCCATCAGGAAAGGAATAATTGCAGAACCATGGGATGGAGACCCAGACCTAAGCTGGCAGGATCTCTATAGGTTTGCAAGCATCTTTTCAAAGCAGACTGGATGATGACTTTGAAGGTCAGCTAAGCTAATGGCTTGATACAAAGGTAGACCAATCAATGTACTTATTGCAGTTTTTTGCTCAATGAAATTTTCTGCTCAATGAAGAGGGTATGTGGCTCCCATCTAAGGTTAACCTTTGAAATGGAATATAATGATATTGATCATATTTGACATCATTAGCAACTTTCGATACCTTTGATCTCTGATTAGATGGTTAAAAATAAGAGGTCCATTGGAAGTATGCTCTAGAAATGGATAAATTTATTCTAAAGCAGTTCTTTAATAATGGCACAGGTCTGTCCTTTTAATAATTAATAAGAATTAAATGATGGTTTCTGAAGTTGAATGCTGGATACACAACCACTTCTTGAGTAAGAGTAGCTGGAAGACTGGGCATTATAAGGCAGATGGAAGGATGACTGGTAAGCAGAGCAAAGATGACCTAGAATTAAGTGAGAACTCTTGAGTTCCCTTTTCTTTCTCTTCCTTTAGAACACACATCCAAAGATAAATCTACGGAGTATTTGTACCTCCTTTTATAATTGAAGTACCAGGAAAGCAGATTCTGGCAACAACAGAAAACACCTTGCTATTTTATTGTGAGTATCCATTGCTGTATAAACCAATTTAATAGGCTACCATAGTTGCCAAGTTGTATAATCTCCAGATTTTCTCAGCATTTCCCATCTGCTCACACAATAGCCAGAAGATGTTTCCTTCCTGGATGTAGAATAGTGCTTTAAAACTGCCTGAAGGAATCTACTAACCCAAGCTGTTTTATAAGGTTAAGTATATAAAATATTCATCTCACAGGATATACGCCCATATGCCATCATATCCTTAGTCACAAATGTGAACAGTTGAGCATTCTGGTCACTAACATCCATCTTTATGGCTAGAATACGGGGGACATGCATCAAACTGTCTTATTTATCTTGGCAACATTTTTCATCTAGTGCACAGGGCTTTGTCCACGTTGTCATATTTTATTTGTCTATCCACCTTGTAAATGGTTGTTCCTTGTTGTCAAGCATTGTGGTGTATTTAGAGGCAGATGGTCCCCTGATTCTACATAATACCCCAAACCATCTCCTTTGAGGCTCTCCTATGTTCTTAAACACTCCTACTGAACACTGAGATTCTGTTCTGTCTTTATCAAGAGCCAGGAAGGAAGTTCCTGGAATAAAAAGACCATAAACTGTTGACTGGAAGCCTCCTTTCCACTATTTCTAGATTCAAAAGTTCCAGCCCTCCTACAGATTGGCCAATAAAAAGAAACTGCCTTCTATAAAGGGGAAAAAGAAACCTTGGGCTATGGAAAGGACATATAGTAATTTTTCTCTCTTCTCTCCCTATTGAAAATTATCACTCAGATTTTGCACTCAATGGAGAGAGAATTCGAGAAGGGCATGGCAACCCACTTCAGACAGAAGAGCCTGATGGACTACAGTCCATGGGGTCACAAAGAGTCGGACATGACTGAAGCAACTTAGCATGCATGCATGCAGAGAATGCAAATAGGTGAATGGGTCATTAAGATTATGTTTTCCCAGAGGCAGAATTGTTTGTACTTTCTGTTCACAATATTTTTAAGTCAGAATACATATCAGATACATGTATAATTCAACTGTAGATATTATTATATACCTGCTTACATACATGTCTATGTATATTTCTATTTATACACATATATGTCAAAGGATATCTACTTAATATTAAAAATAATTATTTCTGGGTGGTATAATTATAGGTGAATTTTACTTCATCCTGTTTGCTTTTGGGTAGTTAAAATTTTTTTTATCCAAGTGTATCTTTTACCTAAGTAATAATTTTACAAATGTTAAAGCAACCTTTTCTAAACTGAATGCAAGGTATGTGTGAGTGTAGACGATGCATGTCTGTCACAATTATATAAGCCATGGGTGTCCAAAGACAGCCTTGTGTCTGTCTCTCCCGTGGTGTGCAGCTGAAGTGCATGCGTGTCTGTCTTGCCCACCCTTCTCACAGAGCCGTAACAAGCAATGAGAGAGCAGTGCTCTGGGGATCAGACAGAGCCATCACAAGCTTCCACTTTGATTTCCTGAGAAAATAGCAGTAGGTAGGAACATATATGCCATAAAAAAAGAGAGTAGAAAGAAACTGATGTTTAGTAAGTGCCTCTTGATGACCTGGGTGTGTGATGTGTGTGTCGTTTCATTTTCCCTTCATTATCTGGTATCATTCCTATTTTGCAGATATGGACACTGACCCAGAGTCTCTCACGGTGACTCACTAACCTATGACAGAGCCCGGGGTTGAACTGGTCCTAAAAACTGCAGCTCTACCCACTTACTCTACTGCGTTATGCTTCCCAATTACGGAGAGGATAAGGCAGGCTCGTGCAGCAGAGACGACTTATCAGTCACTGTGACTGCTGTCTCTCTGGTGCTTTCCTGTCATGATTTCTCTTGATGATGGGATGTAAAATCCCCCACACTCTTCAGAGGGCTATATTTTCATTATCCTTTTAGTTTCAAACCCACCCAATTAATAAAATTATTTTGGACCTTTGACTGAAAATCCATGGGTATAATTTTGAGATTTTAACTTACATCATGAGGGAGATGCAAGAGATGTGGGTTCAGGCCCTTGGTTGGGAAGATCCCCTGGAGAAGGAAATGGCAACTCACTTCAGTACTCTTGCCTGGAAAGTTCCATGGACAGAGGAGCCTGGTGGGCTACAGTCCATGGTGTCACAGAGTCACACACAACTGAGCAACTGAGCACACAAACACAAAACTTACACGACAGTGACATTGGTTAACTAGCTTACTATTAGTGTGAAAAGAACCATTTGAGAGAAGTCAAAAAGCCTTGACATGTGCCAGTCAGAATGGCTGCCATCCAAAAGTCTACAAACAATAAATGCTGGAGCGGGAAAAGAACCCTCTTACACTGTTGGTGGGAATGCAAACAAGTACAGCCACTATGGAGAACAGTGTGGAGATTCCTTAAAAAAGTGGAAATAGAACTGCCTTATGACCCAGCAATCCCACTGCTGGGCATACACACCGAGGAAACCAGAATTTAAAGAGACACACGTACCCCAGTGTTCATCGCAGCACTGTTTACAATAGCCAGGACATGGAAGCAACCTACACGTCCATCAGCAGACAAATGGATATAAAGTTGTGGTACACATACACAATGGAATATTACTCAGCTATTGAAAAGAATGCATTTGAGTCAGCTCTAATGAGGTGGATAAAACTGGAGCTTATTATACAGAGTGAAGTAAGTCAGAAAGAAAAACACTAGTACAGTGTATTAACATATATATATGTGGAATTTAGAAAGATGGTAACTATGACCCTATATTCAAGACAACAAAAGAGGCACAGATGTAAAGAACAGACTTTTGGACTCTGTGGGAGGAGGAGAGGATGCAATGATTTGAAAGAACAGCATTGAAACATGTATATTATCATATATGAAACAGATCGCCAGTCCAAGTTCAATGCATGAAATAGGGCGCTCAAAGCTGGTGCACTGGGATGACCCTGAGTGATGGGGTGAGGAGGGAGGTGGGAGGGGGGTTTGGGACAGAATTGCTGATTCACGATGATGTATGGCAAAAACCACCATGATATTTTAATTAGCTTCCAATTAAAATAAACTAATTAATTATTTTTTAAGAAACTCTGACATGAAACCACTGATGACCCCTCTAAATCTCCTTCCTGACACTGATTGATCAATCATATGTGGAATGGCTAAGTATGGGATGAATCTGTGATCAGCCAGGTTTTTTTGTTTTGTTTTGTTTTTTACTTGATTGACACTGATGTGAAGCTTGACTTGGAAGGTACCCCACAACCCAGCTGGTCCAGCATCCCATGAAACTGCCTTAACAAGCCATTGCCATGGGAGCCCCATTAGTGATGGAAACGGAGGTGAGGGTGGGAACTCACCATAGGTTTGGAAATCCTTCCTTATATTGACTTGCAACCTACTTCCCTGCAACCACACTCAGAGTAGATGGAAGGCTCCCCAAACGATACAAACTGTGAGTGACTCTCTCTAACGTTGCCTCTTCTCCAGGTTAAACTTGTAGTTTCTTTGAACCTACCTAAGCAAACTGTTGTTGTTCCGTCACTAAGTCATGTCCAGCTCTTTGCGACCTCGTAACCTGCAGCATGCCAGGCTCCCACGTCCTTCAGTATCTCCCAGAGTTTGCTCAAATTAAGAGTTTATAATGTGTTCCTCCTTGATCTTCTCTTCATTTTCACACATCCTTGTGGGGAAAATATAATGGTCTCTAGACCCCTCCCCATCCTTGTCGCTGGCAAAGGATAGACACTATAAGACTGATGACGCTGCTTTGAACACTACCTAAATGGGACCAAACCGGCAATCCGTGTCCAGCCCATCTGATTCAAGTGGAGGAGGTCAGCTCCAGCACCTTCTCCCAACCGGTGTTCTCTCTCAGACCATGGGCAGTGACACGTGTAGGCTAGCACCTTTCAAGGTACATTTTTAAAATGAGCCAATAGGGAGGGCTAAGCCCATCATTATTTACTCTGGCAAGGCTGAAAATAGCTGCAACCAACAAATATTTTGCCCTTCATGTGGCTTCTTGCAGTGTTGCAGCTGTTGCCTCATCCAGAGAAAGTGCCAGGCCTAAGGGTAAATAGACACTTAATTAGATCAGGGTAAGCTCCCAAAGCTTACAAGTGGGCAGAACAACAATGCCCCCATGCTTTCTCACCAAGGACACAGTGTGTGCTAAGAAATAACTACCTTGGGCCCAGACAGCGGTGGTTCCTCCCCACCCTCCTTGTTTTAAAAGTGCTTTCTTGGAACTCTGTGGCCTGAGAGAGTGTTTCATGACAAAGAATACTGCCATTTCCCTTCAACCCTGCAGTAACAACGGATGTGACAAGGCCCTGGCATCCAAGTGGATCTTTGGATTCCTGTTTCAGCATCAGACAAGTTTTTAACAGCCATTGGTATCAACAGCAGGGGCTGATTAGCAGAAGAAAAACACTCCGTCCGTGGCCTGGCACAAAAATCAAAACAGACACGCTCCAGTCGGGAAGAGATGCAGTTTGCTGAGAAAACTTCATGCTTGATAGGTCTTACCATGCCCTGAGGAGCCATTGTGGACATTTTCAATATGTTTCACTATACAGCTTATGGTTGTTATTGTATAAAATGACAAGTGTCTGCTCCCCACCGGCAAGGATCCCGATGGTGAAGCTGGAGTTCAATGAGCCTGTTGCCTTCTGAGTGTGCCAGCCCTGTGATTCTTCCATCCCTCATTTCAGCCAAACTGAGGGACCTCTGTTCCTTCAAGGGCCAGAGATGGACTTGTCGGAGCGCCTGCTTTAGACTGCTCATTTTGGTAGGCCCATGGCCTTGTTTTGGGTGTTCATATTTTGTTCTTTTGTTTGAACTATGCTGTTATGCTGGTTTTGTGGTCTGTCCACTTGACCAGACTAAATTACACGCCCAAGAATTCCCTTGCAAGTATGTGAGAGGCTGGGCTGAAGGAGACGTTCTCTGCTGAGGGCTGAGGAAGGGGAGCTGCAGGATTTTTTGTATCATATGCACCCTTCCCCCAAGTGTTTGACCAAACATGTATCCAGTGCTATGAAGGGACTTTGAGTAGTTATCGAAGTCTTTATCAACTGACTTTAAGTTAGAGAAATTACCCTAGGAGGCCCTTACTTAATCAGTTGAAGAGATTCCTCCCTTTGGACACTAGTTTCAGCCCATGCTCGTGGGGTTCCAGCTGCTCCTAATCTTCTCTTCCTGACAGCCTGCCTCAATAGACTTTAGATCTAGAGCTTAACCACTTCCCTGGTGGTGCAGTGATGAAGAATCCGCCTGCCAGCACAGGAGAACCAGGTTTGTTCCCTGGGTGGAGAAGATCCCCTGGAATAGGAAATGGCAACCCACTCCAGTATTCTTGCCTAGAGAATTCCATGGGCAGAGGAGCCTGGAGGGCTACAGTCCATGAGGTCACAAAGAAGTGGACACAACTGAGCCCACAGCATATGCACACACACACACACATGCATGCATGCACACACACACAAAACCAGCCCCAACAATTGCAAGAGTGAATTCCTTGTGTTAGATTCATGGATCCCTCTTTCTATCTGTCCATCCATCTGTCTGACTGACATCTATCACCTATCTATCTATCCTACTGCTTCTGCCTGTGGTTCAACCCTGGCTGATGTAGCTATAAAATCCTTAAGGTCAAAAACTATGCTTTAAAAAAAAGAATCACCATAGCTCATAGCAGAATGTTCTGTAAATACCTGGCACATTAAAGATGAACTCTTGGATTTTTTTTAATGAAGTGCAGTTACTGTGTGACTCGTTCATCAGACATAGATCTGCTTGGTAATTCTCTCAGATTCATTCAATGTACCGATATTGACCAAGCAACTGTTAAAGGGAATAGGGGTGTGTGTGTGTGTGTGTGTGTGTGTGTGTGTGTGTGTGTGTGTGTTGTGTGTGTTGTGTGTGTGTGGGTGTACATATGTGCACATGAGACAAGAGAGAAAACTAGATTAAACTTTGGGACTAAAGCAACCCCAGGCCTTCTTCACTCTCCAGTGGGGTTTAGTAAATAAAGGAGGCAGTAACACAGAAGTGAGGTTGCTTGACCTGGTTTATCGTTATTCATCTGATGTTCGATTTATCCTTCACTCAATTTCCAGTCATTGTGGCATAAAATGCAAACCTATCCATGCAGAAATATCCATTGAATTCACATAAATCTTAAAATATTTGATCCACTCAGGCTATCATTCATCATTAGCCCAATTGATATGTTAGGCTATTTGCAAGTGAGGGAATTATATTTAAAAATACTGAGAGAAGAGGTTGTCTATCAGGAATGTGTTTGAAGTAGTAAAGGAAAGAGGCTGATGTGTCCCATGCAGATTGAAGAAGGAAGCCTAAATTTAAGGGGAAAGCTGACAAATGGCCAGGTAGTCATCCAATGTAATCTCTGGAGTTCAGGCACCACACCTAGAATGGCATCAGGACTGGGTGACTTTCCACTTTCCAAGAAGATCGCTGGGCTGCTGGACATGGGCACTGGGGGATTCTCTGGGCCTCATTTCCCTACATATGAAATGGGAGGGCTAGCCCATTGCTCTATGGTGCTAAACACACACAGGGTCATTTTTCCAAAACCAGTAAGATGATGTTGGCAAATGATTTAGCCTCTTATGAACAAAAGCAATGCACAGATCTGAGCATGGATTAACAACCACGGAAAGCTGATTCTTGCTCTTAAGCGAGATCAGGCACATTCAGGGTGTCCATTCAGGGTGTTAGGGTGTAGACAGAAACTTGGTTTTCAGACCCAATTTCACTGACTCATTGAACATCATGATGTAACTGCTGGCTCCCAGTCATAAGATGCAGATCCCAGTTAACACAGCATCATAAGCTCATTTCCCATTATGATATGATCTTGGCAATGAGTTTTTAATGATTATTTTCACACAGCATCCGCAGATGGTTAGCCGATCACATTGGCCCATGAGCTGAGCAATCCCAGACTGGCATGATGACGATGATGATAATTACTTTTGTGCTGAAGGAGATAGTACCTTCTGTACCAACGAGAAATGATTTCAACAAGAAATTCTTTTGTCTGTATTTAACAGCAAAGTTGTTTTTTTTCTTCCTTTCTCCTCTCCTATCTTAAACTAGAATCATTAAATATCCAGAGAAGGCCTTCTTCACACCACATTAATAGCTCAATCCTCAGATGATTTCTCTCCAGACTGGAGGGCATAAGGTCCTGCCTGTTGAGGAGCCTCCCTGGACCTTACCCTGGAGGCACAACTCTCCCTGTTCAGTTGGAGGTGGGAGCTCTAAGCCGAGGAGCTGGTCTCAGCTCTGGCATCACTATGGAAACATAGGGAGGGTGGAGCGTGATGGTACCTCCTCCCACATGAGACAAGTCGGTTCATTCATTTCTCATGCCTCTGTTCCTTTGATGGCTCTGGAAGGAATGGAAGGGTGAGAGAGCAGATGTGCCCAGGGCTGCAGGCATGTCCATGGCGGTCCCTTGGAAGACAGCACAGTGGGGAAAGGCCAGGAAGGAGTGAGGGCTGGGCTGGGCCTCCCTGCCGCTGCAGTGACCGTTTCTGAAAACTAGTAGCTGTCTGTGGACAAGGCTTGGAATGTCAAGGTGCGATGTCACGATTCAGGGACAGCGGAGGGAGGAGAATTGAAGTGACTGCTTGGGAATTTTACTCCATAGAGTGCAAACAAGCCACCTGTGGGCGGGACAGGACCCGTGAACGGGTTTTGGTTTTCCCCCACAAAGCCGGACCACATTGTGTCTTTAAAACTATTCCATTGTGCATCCTGATTTCAAAACAGAGTGCACATAACATTTGAAAATTCCATCTTCTTGAAAAATGGGGATGCCTGGTCCCCCAAAAGCACCATCCCTCCAAGCAGTAACCCACAGGGCCCCTTCCCATGGGGCCAAGCTTCTCCAGGGACATAAATTCCACTGCTTTCAGTTGTCTCCCCAAAATGGAGCCCAAAGGTGATCACACATGTCATCATACATATTTAATATGCAAACATAATGCAGAAAGAACAAAACTTAAGGAGCTTTTGTGAACGCATTTCTACCCATGACAAATAATATAACGAATGACGAGTGATGTACATCTCCCCATCTGTGTCGCCTCCTTCGCTTTGTTGATGTTGGCCTTGGTGAGGCATGTCTTTAATTAGTTTTGGGGAACTCATAGAGCTTTCAGGGGAGGGCGGATCTCGGGTCTCGCAAAAAAAAGGGCTTCTGGAAGGGAGGAGGAGGTAGGATGACCAACTAGGCCGGCTTCCCCAGATTGGAGGGGTTTCCTGAGATGTGGAACATTCAGTGCTAAAACTGAGAAACTGCCAAGACTGAAAGAGCAGTCACCCAAAAGAGGAGGCTCAGCAGAGGCGGCCCAGGGACCCCCAGATAAGCCCCAACTTCCTCACAGCCTCGCCAGAGACAGTCCTGGACAGCCACCCCTGCCACTCTCCTTCCAAGGGACCCGGGATCTCACTCATCCCTGAGGACTCCATCCTTGGTGTGGGTTTTGACTGGGCATTCCTTTGAGAAACTCCCAAACTGCTGGTCAATTTAGTGTGCCTCAAGCCGAGAACTTCACCCCAGCCTCTCTCTGAGATGGAGAAAGAGTGGCTGGGAGTGAGTGATGGGCACCTGGGGCCCTGGAGAAGGCAGCGATGACACAGAAGAAAATCACTTGGCCTGGTTTGCCTTGCTTTCCAGTACAGATCACTCTGCTGAAACATCTCCTCAAGTCATCTTTTTTTTTTTTTTAATTAAAATTTTGGGGGTTACAGTTGCTTTACAATATTGTGTTAGTTTCTGCTGTACAGCAACATGAATCAGAGTATGTACACATACATCCCCTCTTTTCTGGATTTCCTTCCCATCTAGGTCACCACAGAGTACTGAGTGGAGCTCCCTGAGATACACAGTAGGTTCTCATTAGTTATCTGTCTTATACACAGTAGATGTAGGAAACTCAAGTTCGATCCCTGGGTTGGGAAGAGCTCCTGGAGAAGGAAATGGCAACCCACCCCAGTATTCTTGCCTAGGAAATCCCAAGGACAGAGGGGCCTGGAAGGCCACAGCCCATGGAGTTCTAAAGAGTCGGACACGACTGAGCTACACGCACATCAGTGCATGTATGTCAACCGCCATCTCCCAGTTCATCCCGCCCCCACTACCCCTTGGCATCCAACCATGTGTTCTCTACATTTGTCTCTGTTTCTGCTTTGCAAATAAGATCATCTATACCACCTTTCTCCATTCCATATGTCTGCATTAATATATACTTGTTTTGCTCTTCCTGACTTACCCCTGAAGTCATCTTTAAGAGAAAATTACTAATTCTCCCTGTCAGAAGCAGATCTGTAGAAGGGCCTCTTTTTGGGTCCTTTCCCTCCACAGGCTGAGTGAACCCCAGCTGCCTCCTGCCAGCCCCCATCCCTCTCAGCTCAGCTCAGCACAGCACGTCCCTCCCTCGAGAGTCTTTCCTCATCCGGCCCTGCCTGACCTGCTCACGACCATGAGTACTGCATCCCCAGGGGGAACCTGCATCCCCATGACCCAGCTCTGTTTGTGCATGTGATTCAGATTTCACTGGTTTGGAATTCCTGAGAATTCCATCTGGGCTGAGCCAAGTTTTACTGTGACATGTTTTATGAAAAGGTTTTCACAAAACAAATGAATACTGACAACAAAATTATAAGGATGTTTGGTTTAATAAACAGGATGATCTGCCAAGATGCTATTCCCACTTTGGGGTCTGGTTCAAGTCCCTGGACAGATGGAATGTCTGGTCCACAAATTATGCCGATTCCCCTGCTCTCTCCTCTTCTTGAAACCTTCCCTCACCATCCCCGGAGCTGACCCAACACCCTCTCCCTCCTCGGAGCCTCAGGGCACCTCTGCACCTATAACTTCTTCCCCTGCATTCATCACTTCTCTAGCCAATTCTCTTTAGAGAGTTCTGTGATTCAGACAGCTCTTTTTTTAAAAAGCTTTTATTAGAGCGTAGTTGCTTTGTGATGTTTGTTTCTGCTGTACAGCAAAGTAAATCAACTATGCATATACATATATCCCCTCCCTTTGGGATTTCCTTACCATTTAGGTCATCAAGAGCATTGACTAGGGTTCCCTGTGCTATAGAGTCAGTTCTCGTTAGCTATCTATTTTGTGTGCGTGCTAAGTTGCATCAGTCATGTCTGACTCTGCGACCCTACGGACTGTAACCTGCCAGACTTCTCAGTCCATGGGATCCTCCAGGGAAGAATATTGGAGTGGGCTGCCATGCCCGCCTCAGATCTATTTTATACATGGTATCATAATGTATGTATGTCAATCCCAATCTTGTGATTCATCCCACCCTCTGCCCCTTTGGCATCCGTTAAGTTTGTTGTCTTCCTCTGTAGCCAGACGGCTCTTGCATTGTCACTCCTGACATCTTGACCTCATCCTCCTCGGGGCCCTTGTCACTGTTCTGACCAGTCACCTTGCAACCACGAGCTCTGCGTGTGCTCTGACCAACGCCATGTGGCACAGTCCTACGTGCTCATCTTGCCCATGCCCTGTGTCCCTGCCCAGTTGGTGCTGCCACATGAGATATTACACGGCCCACCAGGCGCCCACACCTGCTCAGCCCAAAGTGTGGGAGCATTAACACCCATGGAGAAAATTAAGCCCCGATGGACACACGAGGCAGAGGATAAACTCTCCCTTCCTCTGTGCACACATGAGCATGTGGGCTCAGTTGTGTCCAACTCTTTGCAACCTCATGGACTGTAACCCACCAGGCTCCTCTGTCCATGGGATTTTCCAGGCAAGAATACTGGAGTGTCAGACGGCTCTTGCATTGTCACTCCTGACATCTTGACCTCATCCTCCTCGGGGCCCTTGTCACTGTTCTGACCAGTCACCTTGCAACCACGAGCTCTGCGTGTGCTCTGACCAACGCCATGTGGCACAGTCCTACGTGCTCATCTTGCCCATGCCCTGTGTCCCTGCCCAGTTGGTGCTGCCACATGAGATATTACACGGCCCACCAGGCGCCCACACCTGCTCAGCCCAAAGTGTGGGAGCATTAACACCCATGGAGAAAATTAAGCCCCGATAGGACACACGAGGCAGAGGATAAACTCTCCCTTCCTCTGTGCACACATGAGCATGTGGGCTCAGTTGTGTCCAACTCTTTGCAACCTCATGGACTGTAACCCACCAGGCTCCTCTGTCCATGGGATTTTCCAGGCAAGAATACTGGAGTGGGTTGCTATTTCCTATTCCAGAGGATCTTCCTGACCCAGGGATCAAGCCCATGTCTGTTGAGTCTCCTGCACTGGCCAGAGGATTCTTTTACCACTACGCCGCCTGGGAAGTCCCTCCCTTCACCTATTCTGGAGCAGTTATGCTGAAACATCTGTTTTTACGTCTTGAGGGAACATGACCCCACATGACAAGCACTCACTCAGTGGAGGCTGGTGGGCCATACATCCTGGATGGCTCTCCATCCTTTCCCACCTCAGCCCTCTTTCCTTGTTCCCTGGGAGTATAACGCCTAATGAATCAGTGACCTATTAACTCGGGCCTCAGGCAGTGTTTCTGAAGAACCCAGGCTGAGACATCGTCTATCTGTCATATTCTCCTCCCTGTCACTTCCTACCTACCCTGCTTTCAAGTGTGTTGGAGCCAAGCCAAGGTGGAGACTTGGAGATGAGTCCAAGCAAACAGTCAATGGGGAGCGGGTGGGGTCTGGTGGTTCTCAGCTCAGAAGGAGGAATTGTGAGAGCCCCATAGAGTTCAGAACTGACTGTGGTGTTAGCTGATCTCTTCCAAAAGGTGCTTGTTTTTTTCTTTGTTGACCTGAAATGATTCTCATTTTACATTGTATTACATTGTTTTACATTAATGCTTCATTGTGTACATTTTTTTACCCTTGCTGAGTAAATAGTGCGCATAAATTTTATTTTCCAACATGCGCATTGTTCATGCACTTTTCCTTTTTTGTAAGAGCTTAAAGATTACAAAGTGTGCGGTCTTCAAAGAATCAGCTGAGGGCCTACACCAAGAGACAACTGCAATCTGCCTTGTCATCCAACTTCTGATAAGAAAACACGTCATCTTTTCTTTTCCTTAAGCCAAGTAGGCTTGAAGTTTTCTAGCACCTGCAACAGAAAGAGTCCTAGTTGCTGCTCAGAATCTGTGGCAGCAATTTGCTACTAGGTGGCTCAGAGGTTAAAGCGTTTGCCTGCAATGCAGGAGACCTGGGTTCAATCCCTGGGTTGGGAAGATCCCCTGGAGAAGGAAATGGCAACCCACTCCAGTATTCTTGCCTGGAGAATCCCATGGATGGAGCAGCCTGGGGGGCTACAGTCCATGGGGTCGCAAAGAGTCGAACATGACTGAGCGACTTCACTCAGTAAACTTAAAAGTAATAAAATGCTTCCTTTAAAATATTTAATAATTCTTGTTGTTCAAATAGGAAATACCTCCAAATAGTCTTTAAAAGGGTTCTGTATTATTCCTTAAAATAACTAAAAATAGAGTTACCATAGAAATTAGTAGTGTTAGTCATTTAATCGTGTCTGATTCTTTTTGACCCCATGGACTGTAGCCCACCAGGCTTCCCAGTCCTTCACTATTTCCTGGAGTTTGCTCAAACTCATGTCCATTGACGGTACTCATGTCCCACTCCAGTACTCTTACCTGGAAAATCCATGGACGGAGGAGCCTGGTAGGCTGCAGTTCATGGGGTCACTGAGTCAGACATGACTGAGTGACTTCACTTTCACTTTCACTTTCATGCATTGGAGAAGGAAATGGCAACACACTCCAGTGTTCTTGCCTGGAGAATCCCAGGGACGAGGGAGCCTGGTGGGCTGCTGTCTCTGGGGTCGCACAGAGTCAGACACGACTGAAGCGACTTAGCAGCAGCAGCAGTAGCAGCAGCAGCAGCAGCAGCAGCAGCATGTCCATTGAGTCAGTGATGCCATCCAAACTTTTCATCCTCTGATGTCTCCGTCTCCTCCTGCCTTCAGTCTTTCCAAGCATGAGGGTCTTTGCCAATGAATTGGCTCCTTGCATTAGGTGGCCAAAATATTGGAGCTTCAGCATCAGTCCTTCCAGTGTATACTCAGGGTTGATTCCCTTTAGTATTGACTGGTTTGATCTGCTTGTTGTTCAAGGGACTATCAAGCATCTTCTCCAGCACTGCAGTTTGAAAGCATCAATTCTTCAGTGCTCAGTCTTCTTTATGGTCCAACTCTCATATCCACACATGACTACTGGAGAAACCATAGCTTTGGCTATATGCACCTTTGTCGGCAAAATGATGTCTCTGCTTTTTAATATGCTGTCTAGGTTGGCCATAGCTTTTCTTCCAATGCCTTTATATAACAACGATTTCTGTTGCATGTGTGTGCCTGCAATTTAGGGACCTGAGTTGTTGGCAGTCAGGAGCTGGTCCTCCTTTTCCCTGGGAGTCCCCGAGGCCTCTGTCTCCAGCTCCGTGTCCTAAGCACTCAGGGGGCACTGCTGACTCATCATGGGGAGACTTTAGAATGGCTTGAGAACGGTTGGGGCTCTAGACACAGAGTTCTGCACTCCACCTCTGGGTATCAGGGAGCTTACCAGTCGAGCGACAGCGAGAAAGAGGTTTTTATGTAATCCCAGCGAACCTTCTCCTAATTCAACACAGGATTTGAGAGAAGAAATATCAGAAACAAGAGAAGGAAGGGGGCATGGGGGAGCTGTCTGTGGGGTCATGTTTGTCACTCTGAGCAGGGCCCTCAGCGTGGCTGCACTGGGTGACATCACCTCTAGGTGGAGCTAGCACCTCCTGCCTGGATGCGGGGTCGCTGGCGGCCTGGTTGGGAAGCTTGCCAGGAGCCAGGCACTGGGATTACCTGTTTCCCGGTGTGAAAATGTCACTGGGGGGTGAGCTCTCAAATGACACTGTAGCAGTCCCTCACTTCTGCTCATCACCAATCCAGACCGTAGATTTTGTTATATCGTCGTAAAATAAAACCGACACACCATTTCCCATTCTAAGGTTCAGCGGTATTTGGTACATTTACCTCCTTGTGTAACCATCACCCTTATGCACCCCAGAACCTTGACGTCTTCCCAAAGTGAAATTGTCCCCATTAAACAACAAGCTCTCCCTCCAGGCCCCTCCCCAGCCCCTGGCCACAGCCCTTCTACCTCCCATCTCTATGAAGCTGACTCCTCTGGGAATCTCATGTTCATGGGAATCATACAGTATTTGTCTTTTTGTGTCTTGCTTGTTCACTTGGAGTAAGATCTTCAAGCTTCATCCATGATGTAGCAAGTACTAGAATTTCCCTCTTTTTAAGGCTGAATAAGTCACGGGATTTTGAAGATGAAAATTCTAAAAGTGTTCCTTCTTTGCTAAGAGGAAAACCAACTGAAAATCAGGGAGTTTTCAACTCCAGTATCAGCCGACTGGGACCCTCAGTGGCTGCTGCCTGGGTGCCCACAAGGAGTCACTGGGGGAGCCGGTCTCCATGCTGGCCTTTGCTGCAGACTCACCGCAACTAGGAGTAGAAGGGTGGTTGCCAGGTAGAAGGGTGGTTGCCAGGGTCTGGGGACGGGGCTGGGAGGTTGTTGTTTAAAGGAGACAGTTTCAGTTGGGGAAGATGACAGGGTTCTGGGGTGGATGGTGGTGATGGTCGCACAAGGATGCGAATGTACTAAATACCCCTGAACCGCGGAGGAAGAGGCAGAACTGCTCCCAAGGTCACCCAGGGCAGCCGTCTTCATCAACCCAGTCCTAGGCTTCTGTGCAAGCTGTACCGTGGGAAGAGGAATGGAATTTTGCTGCTTGAAAACCCCTAGAGTCACTTCTCTCTCATCCTCTTCCCTTCTCCTACATTTCTGCCCCCACCTATTCTCTCCCCATCCAATTTTTCCGGAGTAGGTATGAAGGTGTCCCCCTTACCCTAGCTCTTTGAGAAGAAGACAAGAGCCTGCTCCCATTCAGCCCTCACCCAGGATGAAGAATGATTGCCCTCCCTCCTGGTTCAGAATGGATGAGCTTTCACTAGTCCAAGGAAGGACTAGGGCCTCCCAGGTGGTGCTAGTGGTAAAGAACTCACCTGCCAATGCAGGAGATAGTAGAGACATGAGTTTGATCCCTGGGTGGGGAAGATCCCCTAAGGAAGGGAATGGCTACCCACTCACTCCAATATTCTTGCCTGGAGAATCCATGGACAGAGGAGCCTGGTGGGCTACATTCCATGGTGTTGCAAAAAGTCAGACACAACAGGAGCAACTTAGCATGGAAGGAAAGACTGAGTTCAGCTCTGAGTACACATAACCTCTAAAAAAATTACTATGATATATATATTTAAATTACTGTTCACTGGACTTGAAAACTAACTTCACAGGCTGAAATGGAACTTACCCAATCCTTTCCCTCCCAATCTTTACCCGGCTCCCTCCCACATGAGGAAGAAAGCCAGAGGCTTTGATACTGATAAATGGAAAGACCACACCTTGCACACCAAGCTCTCCGAATCCTACCCAGACTCTTGGCTTCCTTCACAGAGTTGGTGGCTACAGGATGAGATTCCTTCTATCTTCCAAACACACCCTCAGCCTCCCCACTTTTGTTCATCTGCTAAACACCTTTTCTCCATCTGAAAAGGGCTCTGTCTTTCAGCATCCACTTGCCACTGTCTGCTCCAGAGGCCTTAAGTGATGTTTGCCACCGGGAGGATCAACTCCACACAAGTACTGATATATAACAGCCAAACGTGCAAGATCACGGAAAGCTCCTCCTGACCAGCAGTGTTGGGGCTTCTGGAAATAGTCACCTTGCCCTGGCCAGGACTCTGACGAGCATTATGGAAGAATGTGGTGCCCAGGGTTCCCAAGGGTAACTGAACTTCAGCCTGCCTGTTCTACCCAATCTGGGGGAGCTGGGCTCCATACTGGTGCAGACTCATGCAACTAGAACCTCCTCCAGCCCTTGTAGGGCTGTGTGATGTGCTTGCTCAGAAACCAATGACTAGAGAAATGGAGGCTTTGGCCCCAACACCAGTATTCTTTATACTTTAATTTTGTACTGTATACTCTAATTCTGACAAAAGCTACTGTTGACAGCTCCACTCTGCTGATCCTGGGAGGTCATTGCTGAAGAACCTAAGCAACTCCATTTTGTTTGTTAAAAGAAGAACTCTATTTTGTTAGGTTCCAGGAAAAAAGCCTTTGGAAATACCCTGACCTTATCCTACCACCCACGAGCCAATCGGACTCCAGCAGACCACAATCTCCTGACTTAACGTTCAGGAACTTGTGGTCCGCCTAGGTAATAGGGACCAATCAAAAACCAACACACAACCCTTCAAAAGAAAGTGACCAATCAGACGTCCCCCTACCTAGAAATTCTTTATTTCATGAACACTCCCTATATAAGCAATGTAATTCAAAACCCTGGGCTCGTCCGTAATGGTGGGAGCCCCAGCTTGAGCTTGGTAATAAAAACTCTCTTGCTTTTGCATTGGATATTGGCTCCCTGGTGGTCATTGGGAGATTTCGCAACTTGGGCATAACAATCGCCAGAAACGTTGAAATTTGCCTGTCTCAAGATTATCGTGCGATCTCAGTTCCAAAGAATATCTTAACCAAGATAGCTCTGTCTGTCAATGTTTATTTATGAATAAATGACTGTGAAGGGCCACAACCACAGGCAAGATGGAAAACTCCCTTCATCAGGGAAACTCTAACCGCTGGACTTACAATGGACTCCATTTTATACCCATGTTCTAATGACCCACCCAGAATGCATGTAGTGAGTGGACATGGATTCACAAGGTGTCCAACCATTTCCCTGCACGACATCTGATGGCAGCTTCTGCCTATCCACATTGCTCTCCAGACTCTCTCATCTCTAACTGGTTTTGAGTCTATGCTGCTTTCGGCCATGTCACCTGGTTGTCGTTGTTTTTCAGTCATTAAGTCATGTCCGACTCTTTGTGGCCCATGGACTGCAGCACATCAGGCTTCCCTGTCCCTCACGATCTCCCTGAGTTTGCTGAGACTCATGTCCCTTGAGTCAGTGATTCCATCCAACCATCTCATCCTCTGTCACCCCCTTCTCCTCTTGCCCTCAATCTTTCCCAGCATCAGGGTCTTTTCCAAAGAGTTGGCTCTTCACATCAGGTGGCCAAAGTATTGGAGTTTCAGCTTCATATTCAGTCCTTCCAGTGAATATTCAGGGTTGATTTCTTTTAGGATTGACTGCTTTGATCTTCTTGTTGTCCAAGGGACTCTCAAGAGTCTTCTGCAGCACCACAGTTGGAAAATATCACCTAGTATTTGCAACCGATTTCTACAGGTTTGATCTCTAGGCTGTTTAGATAGATGTGCAGGCCATCTTCACTAGATACTCTGGCAAATGGCAAGCCACAAAGAAACTTCCTAATTGGTCCCTTTAAAAAACCCTGCCTTACCTCTCTGCTCACCTCAGTTAGTCTCAGCCTAAGCTTCCCATGACCTCCATCAACACCTGAACTTAATCCATATCACCCTTCTCAATCCCCTGGACCTCTGTTCTGGGCCCTGAGGAACTCAGTCCTCAGGATGGGACTGCTTCCTGGAAAGCTCTCTCCCTTCTCACCTCAGTGGAAACGTGGCTGCCCTCAGAGGACGCTGCGTCCGCCGTAGCCTCTTACGTGGTGCCTGCTGTTTGTTTTTCCACATCCCACGTGCTTGGGCCCAGAGTAAAACAAGCGCTCTCCTGTTCTTCATTGTCACTTCGAGGACGTTGCTTCTCCTGGACGTTGCAAACCAGCAAAACAGTCAAGCAACCCAGCTCCTTCAGAGAACGTGCTATCTGACTACTCTGCCTACCACTGCCCCTCCCTCCTGTGGTCATTCGCCCACTTGCAGTCATGCAGCCTTATTCACAAATGGCTTTACACCTGGCCCACTGATTCCTGCCTGCTTCCTGGCAACTTCAACATACACACTGATAGCCACCCCACCCTGCCCTCCTCCACCCTCACCCTCTCAGATCCTCCATCTTCTCCTCCCCCAGCCCAGCCTCTCACCTCAAGGTCATGTCCTACCTTGTCATCACCAAAACAACATCGACTCTAAATTCTTGATTTCCACCATCCTAGTCTCTGACCACAGCTTCCTTCACTGGGGCTTACCTGCCCAAGCTTCCCATTCCGACACTTCCATGCTAGGACCTCTGATCAGGAGGCCCACCAGCTTTCTCCTCCCCTCTGCCTTCCCTCCCCCTAATATCCTCACATCCTTCCTGTCTAGCTTAGATTCTATGACCTGTTAGTACCACAACTCCCTTACCCATTTTCTTCCTATATATCACTCACCAGGAAAACCCTCAGATATAGTCAAATCCAACTCTCCACCTACTGCCCACCTGCATCTGAGCAGCTGACTATAGATGCAGAGAAATACACAGCCATGCTGAGGGGTCTTCCTTTAATGTTATGACCACATTGCTCAAGAGGCCCACAGCCTGACTCACGACCCCATGACACTCCCCTGGCAACATGACCCCTCCTCCGACTGGAGATCTTGCTTCTTATTTCAGTAGAAAAGTACAAGCTCACAGGAACTGTCATCCACCCATCACCAGATCTATCTGTATCCTGTGGTCTTATCTTCTGTCTTTTTGCTCTTGCAATGGACCATAACAATAAGAAGACAGAGAACTAACATTTTATTGAGTGCTTACTATTTCAAATGCGGTTCTAAGTGCATTACACGGGTCAATGCACTTAACCCTCATTGAAATCCTGTGTGATGGATATATTATCATTTTTATTTTTCAGATAAGGAAATGGAGCCACAGGAAGGGCAAATGGTGTGGGGGTTTTTGTTTTTGTTTTGCCTAGCCACAGGCTTTCAGGATCTCAGTTCCCAGACCAGGGATTGAAACCAGGCCACAGCAATGAAAGCCTGGAATCCTAAGCACTAGGCCACCAGGGAACTCCCAAACTATGTGTACTTTTACCTAAGAAACCACCCTTCATTCGTCCCTTAAATTTTTGTCTTCTCACCTCCCCAAGTATAACGCTTCTAGCCCTCACCCTTAACTTGTCTCTTCCTATGGCTTACTCTCTGCTAGATTATTCCCATTAGTATGCAACCTTGTTGAAATACCTTTACATCTTGGGTGAAAATATGCCCCTTCTTCCAGTTACTGTTTCATTTCTCTGTTCCCTAGGATGGCTACTTCCTTGAGAAATTCACCTCTCTCCTGAACATTCTTGTCAGACTGCCAAACCCATCATCCACTGAAATCAATCCCTGACATCAAGATTGCCAATGATCAAGTCCTTCTCACTTCTCAACAACCAAGTCCTGCAAAACCTTTAATCCTGAGGGATGGCTTCCTCTTGGTTCTCTTCCCACTATTCTGATTCCAGCTTCTCAGACCCTTCTGTGGGCTTCTCACCTCCCCAGCCTAGAACTATTGGACAGTTTTACAGCCTTCTTTCTTTTCTTCAGACATGCATGTGGACTAAGTCGCTTAAGTCGTGTCTGGTTCTTTGCAACCCCATGGACTGTAGCTCCCAGGCTCCTCTGTCCAAGGGATTCTCCAGGCAAGAACACCGGAATGGGTTGCCATTTCCTTCTCCAGAGGATCTTCCCATCCCAGGGATCGAACCTGCATCTCCTGCACCTAATGCACTGAAGGCAGATTCTTTACCCACTGCATGCACCCTCTAGGTAATCTGCGTGCTGGGTTTTACTGTCAGCACCCAAAGCGGCATCACTGTCTTTCTCAAAGATGGGTGGCCAGCGTCGTTCCTCTTCAGCTCCCTCTGTGTTGCAGAGACACTTGGTATTTTGCTACTTCTTCCTGAGCTTCATCTACCCAGAGCGTTGCCCAGCAACAGCCTTGCCAGCATAATAACGGTGATCAAAAGGAGGCAAATTTGAAGTCTGAGTCACTCTAGAAAGCTCAGGTGTCTGGGTTAACATGGAAGTTGAGTCTTCTCACTAGGGGTTACATCTCGACTTTCCTCCTGTCACCTAGTTGTCTGAGATCTGTCCCTAAATAGCCAATCATTCTGGTGCTAAGACTCTAGCTTAAATTTTGGTCTCACTTTATTTTTTTCCCCAAACTTTAAATTTCTTATTTTGTATTGGGGTATAGCCGATTAAGAATGCTGTGGTAGTTTCAGATGAACAGCGAAGGGACTCAGCGAGATATGCAGGTATGGGCTTCCCAGGTGGCTCAGTGGCAAAGAATCTGCCTGCCAAATAGGAGACTTGGGTTTGCTCCCTGGTTGGGGAAGATCCCCTGGAGAAGGAAATGGTCTCACTTTAAAAATTTGCTTTTACATCTGTTTTGATGGCCAGCAAATGGCCCATTAGTAGCACTAGAGTTTCATTTTAAAGCTTTGTCTGGTCATTACATCTGCTCCTGCAGATCAACCCACAAGGTCCTTCAGAGCCCTCCATCTCTCCCTACTTCCACCCACTCTCCCTAGCTAGTCACCTGGCTATGAGTCATCACAGAGTTCCTGGAGTCATGCTTTGTACATAATAAACACTCAAGAATCATCAGTCAAATTGAATTAACCAGACAGTATTTCAGTCACCATCCTGGAGGCAAATTTGAAGTCTGAGTCACTCTAGAAAGCTCAGGTGTCTGGGTTAACATGGAAGTTGAGTCTTCTCACTAGGGGTTACATCTCGACTTTCCTCCTGTCACCTAGTTGTCTGAGATCTGTCCCTAAATAGCCAATCATTCTGGTGCTAAGACTCTAGCTTAAATTTTGGTCTCACTTTATTTTTTTCCCCAAACTTTAAATTTCTTATTTTGTATTGGGGTATAGCCGATTAAGAATGCTGTGGTAGTTTCAGATGAACAGCGAAGGGACTCAGCGTAGATATGCAGGTATGGGCTTCCCAGGTGGCTCAGTGGCAAAGAATCTGCCTGCCAAATAGGAGACTTGGGTTTGCTCCCTGGTTGGGGAAGATCCCCTGGAGAAGGAAATGGTCTCACTTTAAAAATTTGCTTTTACATCTGTTTTGATGGCCAGCAAATGGCCCATTAGTAGCACTAGAGTTTCATTTTAAAGCTTTGTCTGGTCATTACATCTGCTCCTGCAGATCAACCCACAAGGTCCTTCAGAGCCCTCCATCTCTCCCTACTTCCACCCACTCTCCCTAGCTAGTCACCTGGCTATGAGTCATCACAGAGTTCCTGGAGTCATGCTTTGTACATAATAAACACTCAAGAATCATCAGTCAAATTGAATTAACCAGACAGTATTTCAGTCACCATCCAGAGCTGCAGGGAAAGAAACACTCTAGTAAAACAACAATTTACCATTTCTCATGACTGTGGGAGAAGGCAATGGCACCCCACTCCAGTATTCTTGCTTGGAAAATCCCATGGATGGAGGAGGCTGGTAGGCTGCAGTCCATGGAGTCTCGAAGAGTCAGGCATGACTGAGCGACTTCACTTTCACTTTTTACTTTCATGCATCAGAGAAGGAAATGGCAACCCACTCTAGTATTCTTGCCTGGAGAATCCCAGGGATGGGGGAGCCTAGTGGGCTGCCGTCTATGGGGTCGCACAGAGTCAGACACGACTGAAGCGACTTAGCAGCAACAGCATGACTCTGTGGGTTGACTGGGCAGTTCTCTGTAATTGTGTATTTCTGCCGAGGTGCTGGGATAGCTAGGCAGGCACGGCCACACCTCATCATTAATCTCCTGGGAGCCAAGCTGGGACTGTGACCGTGGACTGTGGTTTTCTCTCCCCTTGACTACTGAGCTTCCTTAAAGCAGAATGGCTAAATTCAAAGTTCTGTTTGTCAAATGCTATCTGAGGCCATGCTGGCTAGGAGGTCTCTTCACTGCAAACTCCTCAGATGGTACCCCTTGATCCCTGTGGAGGCATTCATCTTCCAACATGTCCCTCATTCCAGGTCACTGCAGAGTGGTCTTCAGGTTAGCAGACACCATTCATGTTAGCACACACCTTGGCCCAGGCACTGGCTCTATCATCAGTAGCCTCATATAGGAATACACAGTCTCCTTCCCATTTAACTCAATAGCCATGAACCATCATATTTCATGGTCCTCTGAGGAACGCCCAAATCTCCATCTACTCACCCTCATTTTTATGCCCATGGGGAGGTCAGGAAGGAGGCTGTTGCTCTGCCCTGTTTTACAAATGGAGTTTAGACCATCACGGGGGTATCTCTATTTTACTGTTAGGCAAAGAAGAGTTGTCATCTTTCTTAAACTCTCTTAGTATGTGGATTGTCAGTTACTGATAAACTGTCAATAAGAATGGTGGAATAAACTGAGGGGAAAACAATAAAAAGTAACATCCTCTTAGTACATTAGTACTAAGACTATTTTGGAATTAGAGGACATATAATCTAATATGGCTTCCCTGGTGACTCAGACAGTAAGGAATCTACCTACAATGCAGGAGACCCAGATTTGATCCCTGGGCCGGGATCTATGAGCTGGGGCACCAGCTAATATGGCAAGCAGACGGAGCACCATTGCAGCTAACGTCTTCTCATTTAGCTCTGAAGCCAGCTCCAGCAAAAATAATAATAATAATAATAACTCAAGTGCTCCCTCTGCATTTTTATTTCACAAGGGGCAGGCAGGTCCCATCCGCAATGACAGAAATGTTGTTTTCCAAGAGCAAAACTAGACTGTGCTCTCTCCCAGAGAGGAAGAATGCTTGTCTGGCTCTGTGTACATCTCCTTAGACTCAGGAGGAAAGAAGCTTTTAGCCTTGCTGGTCAGGAAGCAAATGCAAAAGTGGTCCCTTCTCTCGGACACTGGAACTCTCTCGAGTCCTCTTCATTGCCCCTCTTTCCCTCTACAGGACACACTAGGGGAAACGAGAATTGTGGGCATCAAACCGGAGGCTCCAGCATGAGGAGGGTAATTCAGAATCTCCTTCTCCTTTGGGAAAGTACAGAATTTCCTGAGGGAGAGGCTGAAGGCATCAGGCTGAGGTATGGAAGGACAGAGCTGTAGGAAAAGCAAGCGATGTTGACAGAAAGACATGAGAAGCACCCTCTTTTCCAAACCTGCTGGGTGTGGGACCCTTCTCTCCCACAGTGCAAGAGGATACCTATGTTGGACCAAGTCATAACATCTGCTTGGAGATCTGACTGTCTCTTCTATAGAGAATGTTGAGTTCCCACCACCACAGTGGCTGGGTGTGGAGATCAGGATGTACTGGGGAGAACAGGGCTGTGCCAGGGAGACTAGGAAAGCTGGGGGATACCCAGGAAAGGAAGGGCAAAATCATATTCCTCTCCTAGATAAGATTCCAGGGTGCTGGGGGCTACTTCATTCCAGGAACCCATATAAATACCATCATGCAAATTCAGAAAAAGATGTTCAAAATGGGGAGGTCACAGATTTCTGGGTCGATGGCAGGGGAGTGGCAGGCAGGGGCCCAGCTACTCTTTCCCCTCAATGGAGCAGCTTGTGTAGCCCCGCCTCCTGATTGTTCCCCGCATATGACCAGGTAAACACTGGAGTCAGAAAATGAGGGAATTTGTCATAACCTGGTTGTAAGAATCTTAGTTACATTCTTGAGAGCTTCCTGCAGGTCACGCCCGGAACTGGTACTTACCTTTTGCTGCCGCCTTCAACCTTCCCCAGAAGCATTTGTCCACATCATCTGCTGCTCTGCAAAGGAGGCTTCTGAGGCCTCTAGAGCTGTGACCTGTCCCAGAACAAACAGCTGATAACCATCAGAGCCCTTGCTTGCCAGCTTCCCTCTCTGGACCTCAGCCACCTGTCTGTCTCCCTACTTAATGTTTGGAAGACTGGCTCCTCTGACCAAATTGGTACAAAAGGTTTTGTCTGTTTTCTGTTATTTTTATTTTATTTCACCGGTTCTCATCAAACTGCCCGCAGATTCAGGTAAGGTCAGAGTCCCAGGAAGCGATAGATCAGAAAAGTTCTGCCTCCCAAGCCTGAACTCCTCTTGCAGCATCACCCCTGGGTTTGTCTGCTCCTGCCCAAATCTGGTGAACTTAGCCAACACCACCCATCTGGTATGCTCGGTGGGACAGAGCTTGATCCAAGATGCCTCGTGTCAGCTGGACACACAGGGCATCGTGGCTCCATGGACCCTGCAGACAGACCCCATCTACTCTTTTGCTCCTCTGTTCGAGTCAAAACTTGTGGTGACCAATCTCAAGTACAGCTGCTCCTTCCGTATCCTCCCCAACAAAGAAATAGTCATGGAGCCATTCCATTTTATAGTCTCTCATCTTCACTCTTAAGAATTCCCTTTGTGTGTGCGTGGTGTTTAGTTTTAGTTAATATTTTATTTTTCTCAGTTTTGATCATTAACATTGTGATTTATCAAGTATGCAGTCTTCAACATTTGAGAACTCTATAAATATGTATTGTTTGGTCTTTATTAAATTGGAGCTCTTGGGAGATTTCCCACTGCAGGAGCTGAGTGTGCCTTCTTCAAGTTCGTCTTATTCATCTGTCTGTGGAATGAACCATCTCAGAAGCAGAAAGTTCATATACATGTGGCTCTGTTGAGATGTATGTGTGTATGTAGCCTTTTACTCATGAATTTATCATATTGTTGATTGTTTATGTTCACACCCACTCTCAATGAACAGCTTATATAGATTGGTAAAAAGAGTGATGTGCGTGCTCAGTCACTTAGTTATGTCCAACTCTTTGCATCCCAATGGACTGTAGCCTGCCAGACTCCTCTGTCCCTGGGATTCTCCAGGCAAGAATACTAGCGTGAGTTTTCACCCCCTCCTCCAGGGAATCTCCCCGACCCAAGGACTGAACTTGCATCTCTGCATTACAGGCAGATTTTTTTACTGCTGAGCCACCTGGGAAGCTCCAAATATGTGTCAATAATTCCCTTCCCCTGAGAGTGCAAACTGATGAGTCCGATCTTCTTTCACACAGGTGGTTCTCTCTTCCCACCTTGAGGCCGTGCAGCCGCCCATCCTCCACTGCGTACAGTCATGGCGGCCCCTCAAGGTAGAGCACAGAGCCGCAGGGTGCATCCCGTGACAGAGCTTCAGCCCCCGAGGGCAAGGACAATGCGACAGAGACACTCAGTGCTTCTTGAGAGGTTCAGATGCGTCTCCATAGGTGCGCTTTCAAATTCAGATTATAGACAAAAGAAACCAAAAGCACGGTGTTTGTTAAAAACAAATCTGGTCAGGATGATTTATGTGTAACATTATGACATTTAATGAGATGCAACGTTATACAAATGCTAATTTTAAAGAAAGAAAGTGTTTATTCCCCATGTTAGAAGTTTTGACAAGTTTTCACAGCCTCTGAAACGTGGGTGTTGGGTCTGGGAGAAGGCAGTGAGCTGCCCACGTGGAGTTCAAGGGCAGCAGGAACTGTAGCCCTTGCGTGGAAGGCCCTGGAAGGGTTGCTTGATTTAGCAAATAAATATGCAGGTTATTGTTGTTCAGTCACCCAGTTGTGTCCAACTCTTTGCGACCCTATGGACTGCAGCATGCCAGGCTTCCCTGTCCCTCACCATCTCCCAAAGTTTGCCAAGTTCATGTCCCTTGCATCGGTGGACAAAGCCCCAAATGGGCTAAGCTGGAAACATCGCAACAAAAAAGAGGAGGGAGTGACAACCAGGGTCAAAAAAGAGGCAAAACATCAAAGACAAGGAACTATAGGTTGTCTTTATAATTCATTCTTAGCTGATACACCTTCAGAAAGCATTTCCAGTCAACTCCATATCAATGCTGACCATAAGAGAATTAGAAGGAGATGTGTAGAAAGAAGATCCCTAAAACCTGCTTTGCTCTCTGCTTGTGTCTCTCTTTTTCAAAATCTCTGTCTGAATATCTGGCAGATCACTTCTGATACCAAGACCTGCCCATGGGACACCCAGCAACAACCCAATAGGATTGATTAAATAAATGGTCTGCAAATATTTCTCAGCTAGCATTTATTGTGCATCTCTATCAACTAAGAGTTCTGAATTCCCAAATGTTTTAAGTCCCACACCTCTGACAACCTCCTCTGTAATTGTGGGTATTGGGCACGGATTCTTATTTTCCATGAATTTGCTGGTTCTCCTCTTAGTACTTACAGAGACAAATGTCAGCCACCCTCCCCAGGATCATCCTTCCAGCCCCTCTCATTCTGTCAGGGGCTGTCTCTAATTCACAGCCTGTCTCTTTCAGCTGTTTCTGGGCTTGATCTGTCTAAGCTTTGTACTTGAGCCCATCACTCTGCATGACAGGGTGTTCCTGGGAGAGCTACACTGTCACCTTTTGTCCCTTTCTTCAAATAGAGATGAATTCTGTTATGCAATCACTGCCTGACATATAATTTGTTCTTGCTGTGATCTGGTTGACAATTGTATTAATACATTAAAAGAAAGCCTCAAAGCCAACAGCACCCAAGCTGAAATCCTCTTATTATTTCCCAAAGAGAGAACAAAAAATCAAAGTGTAACAGAAAATATTGGGGAGATATGGAAGACTTTCATTAGTACTGGATGACCAGCTCAGCATTGCTAGAATTCCAGGGGCTATAATTCAGTAACTGTATTGACACGTTCCTTTTGGCCCATTTTCGTGGCCATTGTGACTGTCTCCTTTGTATTTTGTGTGGAACTCCTCTTGAGATCAGATGTCTGCCACCTTGTTCTAGTTCACCTTGCCTTTTTGCTTGAAGATATATTGTGTATTTAAAGGAGGCATTCAAAGTGATGCACTTAAATGACAGTTATGTTGTTTGCAAGGTCCTAAGGTCTGTACTAGACATGAGAACTTTACATTCTTTACACATACCTTTGGCAAAAATCTTATTTATTTCCGGGGTTAGTCATATTTGCCAATAGTCAGGATGCTTCTGAAAATGACAGAATGTTAACACAGGGAAACCCTTTAAAGATCATCTAATAACCCTTATGGCAGAAAGTGAAGAGAAACTAAAAAGCCTCTTAATGAAAGTGAAAGAGGAGAGTGAAAAGTTGGCTTAAAGCTCAACATTCAGAAAACTAAGATCATGGCATCACTTCATGGGAAATAGATGGGGAAGCAGTGTCAGTCCATTCTGAAGGAGATCGGCCCTGGCTGTTCTATGGAAGGAATGATGCTGAGGCTGAAACTCCAGTACTTTGGCCACCTCATGTGAAGAGTCGACTCATTGGAAAAGACCCTGATGTTAGGAGGAGAAGGGGACGACCAAAGATGAGATGACTAGATGGCATCACTGACTCAATGGAAGTGAGTCTGAGTGAACTCCGGGAGTTGGTGATGGACAGGGAGGCCTGGCGTGCTGAGATTCATGGGCTCACAAAGAGTCGGACACAACTGAGCAACTGAACTGAACTGAACTGAATCCTTTTCAGATTCTTTTCTCATATAAGTTATTACAGAATACTGAGTAGAGTTCCCCATGGTATAAAGTAGGTCCTTGTTGGTTTTTTAAATTTTATGTATAGTATATTTAGTGTGTATATGTTAATTTCCAACCTCATAATAATTCCTCCCCTCCTTTCTCCTTTGGTAACCATAAGTTTATTTTTTTTTGATGTTAGGAGGAGAAGGGGACGACCAAAGATGAGATGACTAGATGGCATCACTGACTCAATGGAAGTGAGTCTGAGTGAACTCCGGGAGTTGGTGATGGACAGGGAGGCCTGGCGTGCTGAGATTCATGGGCTCACAAAGAGTCGGACACAACTGAGCAACTGAACTGAACTGAACTGAATCCTTTTCAGATTCTTTTCTCATATAAGTTATTACAGAATACTGAGTAGAGTTCCCCATGGTATAAAGTAGGTCCTTGTTGGTTTTTTAAATTTTATGTATAGTATATTTAGTGTGTATATGTTAATTTCCAACCTCATAATAATTCCTCCCCTCCTTTCTCCTTTGGTAACCATAAGTTTATTTTTTTTTAAGTCTGTGAGTCTGTTTCTGTTTTGTAAATAAGTTCATGTGGATCATCTTTTTAGATTCCACATATGAGTGTTATCATATGATATTTGTCTTTGTCTGACTTACTTCACTTAGTGTGATAGTCTCTAGCCCAACCATTTGCTGCAAATGACTTTATTTAATAATTTTATGGCTGAGTAATATTCCATTAAATATATATGTACCACCTCTTCTTTACCCATTCCTCTGTCAATAGAAACTTGGTTGCCTCTATGTTTTGGCTATTGTAAATATTGATGCAGTGAACACTGGGATGTATGTGTCTTCAGATTAAGCTTTTCTCTGCATATACACCCAGGACTGGGATTGCTGGATCAGATCGTAGTTCTACGTTTAGTCTAAGGAAACACCATGCTGTTATCCATAGTGGTTAAACCAATTTACATTCCCACCAATTAGTGTAGGAAGGTTTATTGGTTTTGATGATGGCCATTCTGATTGGTATGAGGTGATATCTCATAGTTTTGATTTGTATTTATCTAATAATTAGTGATATTGATCATCTTCTCATGTGCCAACATTATACTCAACAGTGAAAGGCTGAAAACAATTCCTCTAAGATCAGAAATAAGACAAGAATGTCCATTCTTGCCAATTTTATTCAACATAATTTTGGAAGTCCTAACCATGGCAATCACAGAAGAAAAAGAAGCAAAAGGAATCCCAAGTAGAAAGGAAGTAAAACTGTCACTGCTCGCAGATGAATACTATATACAGAAAACCCTAAAGATGCTTCCAGAAAACCATCAGAGCTCATCAATGAATTAGGTAAATTTACAGGAGACAAAATTAAATACACAGAAATCACTTGCATTTCTGGTCCTGTCTAAATGAATACACCTGTTAATCATTCTCTGATTCTGTTTACCATTCCTTTTCCCTTACAGGTTTGGACTTCCTCAAGGGAATAAACATTATTCTGTTCATCTTTATTATTATTTTTTCTAATGCCCACAAAATTGCCCATAACAAAACAAATGTTCAAAGGTATTCTTTTTGAAATAATGAACTTAATCCCCTTGGCAATCACATAAACATAATCGCCTCACCCCACATGCTGAGGAGCAACATTCGGGGATTCCGTTGCCTTTTATTGATTCAGTTCTCTGTTGATTCTCCCCTCTCCTGACTATGTCCTTTGCTGTTGATTTATTTTTCCCCTCTTGGCTCTGTGTCCTGTCCATGCTTTTGAATATTGCCTTGAAGCTGTGATTCTCAGTCGTGTAATAGCTCCCTTTAGGTAAAAGTCTCTAAAAATGTTCAGAACAATAACAAATCAAATTTCCATCCATTAAACTTTAAATAAATAAAACATGCCTAATTTGGGTGGAGAGAATTAGAGAGGCAGTTAAGGAATCAAATAAACAACATGATGTTGCAATCTCCGGAAAGCTGGGAAAGGCCTGCCCCAGGGAACCAGAGACCATATTCTCTTATTAGTACTGGGCCTCACCATCTGTAGCAGAGCCTCATAGAAATAAATCTTGTCAAGCAACATTTGTCAAGCTCTGCTGCTCACCTGTTTTGTTCTTACTGGGTGTTGGAATCACCACAGACATGGTCACAGAGTGGACTCATGGCTCCGGTGGCCATTTAAACAATAATCATAAGGGCTCCTAAGTGGAGTTATTATGAATTCTGCTTTTTATTGACATGGATAGTCCTTCTCTGTGCTTCCCTTGTGGCTCAGCTGTTAAAGAATCCGCCTGCAATGTGGGAGACCTGGATTCAATCCCTGGGTTGGGAAGATCCCCTGGAGAAGGGAAAGACTACTCACTCCAGTATTCTGGCCTAGAGAATTCCATGGACTGTATAGTCCATGGGGTCAAAAAGAGTTGGACACAGCTGAGTGACTTTCACTTTCTTTCAGCCCTTCTCTGGAGAGCTATGATAAACCTAGACAGTGAATTGAAGATATCACTTTGTTGACATAAAGTCCGTCTAGTCAAAGCTATAGTTTTCCAGTAGTCATGTATGCATGTGAGCACTGGACCATAAAAAACGCTGAGTGCTGAAGAACTGATGCCTTCAAACTGTGGAGTTGGGAAAAACTCTTGAGAGTCCCCCTTAGACTGCAAGAAGATGAAACCAATCAATCCTAAGGGAAATCAACCCTGAATATTCATTGTAAAGACTGATCCTAAAGCTGAAGCTTTAACACTTTGGCCACCTGACATAAAGAGCCACCTCACTGGAAAAGACCTTGATTCTGGGAAAGACTGAAGGCAAAACGAGAAGAGGGCAAGCAGAGCGTAAGATGGTTAGCTAGCGTCACCAGCTCCATGGACATGAGTCTGAGCAAATTCTAGGAGATAGTGAAGGACAGGCAAGCCTGGCGTGCTGCAGTCCATGGGGTCACAAAGAGTCAGATATGACATAGCAACTGAACAACAGTCCTTCTCTGGGCTTAGTTACACTTCCTGCCCTTGTACTTAATCTTATTTCTCCTGAATATAATCTGAAGAATATTATACAGTCAATAAAAATTATTTTAAATTTTAAGCCATTTTTGTAGTATCTCTTTCAATGATTGTATTGACATTTGTATCATAATCAAAAGAATAGGTCAGACTTAACTATTTTTTTTTAACTTTATTTAAATTCATTGACCATTGATCAGTTGGCTGGTATGTAGAAAGCAACAAATCTTTTATGGAGAGTATAGGGTAGTGTATGTGCTGGATCCTTGCGGTTTGTGATATCTTTATATTAATTCTACACATGCAAGACAATTTGGTTATTGTATCATTCCATTGTTATGGAATGGAATGCTGAAGAATGGTCTGTTCATTTCCCTGAAGACAGCTTTTTTATTCTCTGTATTTCTTCAGGTGTATACATATTTTTTTACTTTATGCTTGAAATTCATATCCTTCCCCCAACTAAACATTAATCTCTTTTGTTTCTAGTACTCAGTAAGACTTTTTTTAATTTTTATTTTTACTTTATTTTACTTTATAATACTGTATTGGTTTTGCCATACATTGACATGAATCCACCACGGGTACTACTAAGTCTTTCCTTTGTTTGGAAACTTTTCTTCCATTAATTGTCTCTTTTCGTACATTTGCTCTCTTTTTTGGGAATTTCCTGTCGTGCTCATATTTTACTCTTCAGTTCTGCATTCCTTTTTCCCTTTTTGTGGGTCTGTGTTCTGGTGATGCTTTTCTTTGGTTGATGATGGTCACCCAGCTGCTATTGTGTAACACTGCTCCCCTGGGTGTTCTGCATCTGGCCATCCTGTCTGTCATCTTCGTTCAGTGTCTTATGCTTTGAGAAATTTGTCTTCTCTAGGTTTATAGGTGTGTGTGTGCTTGGTCACTTCAGTCATGTCAGACTCTTTGCAACCCCATGGACTGTAATCTGCCAGGCTCCTCTATCCATGAGTTTATCCCAGCAAGAATACTGGAGCGGCTTGCCATTTCTTCCTCCATTATAAACGTTTATTTCTCTTAAATCTTGCTGAGAATCTGAATTTGAAAATTAATTTAACTGCTTTATCTTTCAGTGTGTCTTCTGTTTGAGATTTCCATTTGGTCACCCTGACAGGGAGGTCCATTCTTGTTTAGGGCCCTGTCTATGTTTTCATGGAACTGTGTTCAAAATCTTTCAGCCTAGATAAACAGAGGAAGGAAAGATACTTATTTTTATAACTTTTCTTTGCCAGATCAGAGGCTCACTCAAAAGTGAAAGAGAAGGAAGAAACTGGAAATTGAGACACATGTTACAGGGAACTTTACCATGGTTGGTGATGGAGTGGCCTTTCTTTCAGCCAGCACTCAGGAAGTAGCTGGGATGGTGTCCTTTCAATTATCCTGTATGTCACCCTCACTAAATCCAGCTATAAGGCATCTTTGACTCTCTGACCTGTGTTGTGCTGTGCTAAGTCGCTTCAGCTGTGTCTAACTCTTTGCCACCAGGTTTCTCTGTCCATGGGATTCTCCAGGCAAGAATACTGGAGTGGGTTGCTGTGCCTTCCTCCAGGGAATCTTCTCAATCCAGGGATTAAACCTACATTGCTTATGTCTCCCGCATTGGCAGATGGGTTCTTTACTGATAGCACCACTTGGGAAGCCCTGCATTGACCTGCATTGGCTGAGAACAAATGCCATTCTTTGGGGGATGGCTTAGGTTCAAGGATAGGAGCAGGGGGATTGGTTAGAAGCTGCTGCAACAATCTACAGCAGATGGGGGCACAGGTGGTGGGAGAGATCAGATGCTGGGTGGACTCTGAATGGGGCTTACTGATGGCTGGGATGTGAAGTATGGAAGATGGAGATACATGAATTTTTTACTTGAGCAACTGTGATGGGAAAGGACTTATAGGGAGAAGGTTTTTGGATACAAATCAATAGTTTGGCTTTGAACATGTCAAATTTGAGAGGCTTATGGGAGATGTTAAGTAGATCAGAGTGGAATTCAGAAGGCAGGTCCAAGATGAAGAAATAAATGTGCAAATCTTCCTCTTATATATGCCTTTTTGTGGCGGCAGGGAGTGAGCACAGAAAGAACACAAGACTTAAATTTCAAAAGGACTCTTTGACAAAGGACAAAGAACTGTGGATTCCTGGAAGGCTAGTTCTGGCAAGTGGAGACAAAGAGGGGAAATCATTAGTGAGACTGGGGCTGAGAAGGAATAGGGACCACAAGAGAGATGTCCTAGAACCCCGAAAAGAAATCTATGGAGACACTGAAGTCAGGAGTCACTGGAGACGGCAAGAGTCACTGAAGACAGAGATGCTGACCACTGAATTCAGTGACATACAGGTCACCTTGACAAGCACAGAGCTAGAGGAATGGGGGGATGAAGGCCTGGCCTTTGTGAGAGAATGAGCGAAGGGGAAGAGGAAGAGGTTGGTATTGGAACTAACTCTTAGGAATGTGAACTGCCAAGGGAAGCAAAAAGAAAAGACACAGCCCTGGGAAGAGGACATAGATCAAGGGAGACTCCTTGTAATCGTGGTGCTGTTAGGGAGCTGTTGACTGACACCACTTGCCTTGGACAGGCAGTGATGACTGCTCTCCCACGCTGTGTCAAACCGGACACGTACACAACAATTCCTTAACAGAAGGTCCTGATGAGGAACATGCTACTGCTGAAAACTAACCAGGAGGACTTGGGAGGAGCTAAAGGAGGGAGGAGACTACCAACCTTCCAGAAGTCCTCACGCTGGACTCCATCTTGGCTGAGAGATGTGTGTGTCACCAGAAAGGACCTCGAGTCAGACCAAATATGGGCCAACCAAGATGACTGGCCAGAAACTAACCTCATTACCATAAAGCCTGAGACTGCAAGCTCCGTGGAGAGCAGTTCTCCTGGGTTCCCTCACCCTGCCCGGGTGCTCCTTCCCAATAAGGTCTCTCGCTTTATCAGCATGGGTGTCTTCTCTGACAATTCATTTCTGAGTGTTAGACAAGAGCCTACTCTTAGGCCCTGGAAGGGGTCCCTGTTTATGCAACAACACTGTGGTCACTGTTGTTGAGATGGGAGCTTTTACAGCATGCTTACTCTTTAGAGGGAGAAATGAACAACAGGGTGATGGAATTGGAGGGCTCGGGTATCGCACCCAGGATGTACCATATGGGGAGGCAGGCAAAGTGGGGGATTGCAGGGCTAGATGTGTGCAAGCCCTCTTCTGATACTTCCATTTTCTCAGAGAAATAAGCAAGGTCAAGAGCAGAGTGTAAAGGCCGGAAGGTGGTTGGCCCTAGAGGGTCTGATGGCTATGTCAGAATTTCTTCAGGATTCTTTCTTTGCTTTTACCTTTATTGAAAATACAGTTCTATGAGTTGAGTCCTCACAGTTGATGATTTCTAGAACTTTCCATTCTCACTAATACATTCCTCAAAATGTTGCTTCTTATTTAAAGAGATGGACTTCTCTGATGGCTCAAGCAGAGAAAAATCCACCTGCAATGCAGGAGACAGAGAAGGCATGGATTTGATCTCTGGGTAAGCAAGATCCCCTGGAGGAGGAAATGACAACCCACTCAAATATTCTTGCCTGGAAAATCCCATGGACAGAAAAGCCTGGTGGGCTATAGTCCCTGAGGTCACAAGAGTCAGACACAACTGAGCACATGATGGGTGGATGGATTTAATGAGTTAATGGGATTTTTCATGATGTGGCAAATCTCCATTTCTTCTGTGTTGTTGTCATGGGGATGGTATTTTAAATCATATTTAGAGGAAGAGTCAACTCAATTCAACAACTCAGTTCAGCAACTCTCAACGGAGTGCTATGTGACATGTACTTCTGGCCCAGTGTCCAAGTTACAGGGTGGTCTCCATGGACAGTGTCATCACTGGCTTGTGATGTAACATAATTCAGTGTCTTCTGAGTGCTGACTGCTCATCTTTGCACATTACTGCTCAACCAGGCCCAACCCAGGTTACCTGGACGGTAAGGAGCAGTCAAGAGAGCTGCCCATTGTATTAATATTTGCAGGACCATTTGCCTCAGAGGGAAAAAAAAAGAAAGAAAGAAAGACTACAAGCTTAGGTGACTTCTTGACTTGTTCTTGGCTGGTTATTTTGGAAAGTAGGCGGTTTCACTTTATGTCTTAAAGAGAAATAAAAACTTCAATTGCGCTCCATATTACAGCCCCAATGACACATTTTGTCAGAGACTTAAAAAGCACCATTTCCAAAAGTAGACAGTAGAAATTCGATTTATGTCACTTTGTACCTACTTACTACTGCTGGCTGCTGTCCAAAAGCATGAAACAGTTTAAAAATTGCAGTTTTGGAAAAGGCTATCCTTGCTAATATGTCCTTTTATTCATTACTGAGACCTGAAGGTAAAGGCATTTGAGAACGTTTCTTTTGGGTATTGAAGAAAGAGAGAGAGAAAGGAGAAAATATAAGTCGATCTGTTTGATTAGGGGCAAGAACCATTTAGAAGAGCTGAAAAGAAAAAATATGGCGATAATAAAATAGCTGTTGGAAAATGGACTCATCATAATTTACTAATGAAATAGGGACTCTGCAGTTGCCATTATGTATGGGGAAAAGAAATATTTAACTGGTGGGCACTATTAGCAATATGTAAAGTTGCTTTTTTAAGTGAAATAACAAAAGCATGGAAGAAGCAAATTAAAGCACCTGAAAAAAAAAATAAAAAGAAAATCTAACTTGCAATAAAATTTTCCATGGAATGATTCTTCACTCTTGTCCCAAACCTGCTGTTATTTTTAAGAGTATGCTGCTCCCATCCAAACTGATTATAAATTAAGTTGTGGTTTCCATGCCCAAAATGCAAGTAACTCAACATTAAGAAAGAACCAGAAATCCTGGGCCTCAAGTTATCTGGGGAGATTGCCTTCACCTAAGATTGCAGCATTTGAGGAATAAACACAGGAAATAAAGCAACTCTGTCTTACTGTCCCATCACTGACTTAGTAAGAACTGACTTGGGAATTTACCAAGGCAAGGAAGCCCATCACACTCACCACCACTGTCTATCCATGGGCCTCCTACGCTCGGCACTGGGTTCTCACCAGTTCCAGAGGCACCTACAGGGCCAGCTTTGCACCAGGCCTAGGGTGGATGTTGGACGTGATACGGAGGTGACTGGCACCTCCCTCTTTCCCAGGGGCTCCCAGAATAGAAGGCAAGATCACCACATGCATAAGTGACCACAAACCAACAGGGATACAGATTTCCTGGGAGACACAGGGGCAGCAGGAGAGAGAATCTGACAGGCCCCACAGATGAGGCACCATCTACATAAGGACTGGAGATGTCAGTGGCTCCTTGACAAGCCCAGGTGCTCAAGAAAGACATTTTGTCCATCTGTGATAACCACATTTTAGTTTCTAGATGTGATGTTTTGGCCTTTGGGGCCAGAGAGGGGATGTCCCCTCCCAGAGCCAGGCAGTTCCTACAGACAGTAAATAGTGCAAATAGAAGCTCATCTTTCACCTGCCAATCAATCCATTCAGAGCCCGCACCCCCTGCTTCCTCTATAGGACTTGCACTCTCCCCCTGCCCAAGTCACCTAGGGTCAGTGGCCAGACAACTAGGGGCAGACCTACACCCCAGAGCCCTGAAATGATTCAAACCCGCCAGTCCAATGCAGTTTACTGTAGGCTTAATGCCAGCATGCATATGTGAGTGTATAAGACTGTCTATAGTGGGTTCAGTCACTCATTTTATTGAGTTTATATAAGTTTAAGTAAAAGAAACTTCTCAAGCATTCTCAATCATATGTCTATATGCAGTGTCTATACTATAAGTAACACACAATGTGATTTTAGTATAAAGTTTACTCCCTTCTATACTTGTTAAGTCCCTAATAAGAATCACCTAAATAAAATAGAAGGTTGTCTCTCTCACATTCAGCCTGAAAGTAGGTGGTCTAAATCTGGTATGGTTCCACCCAGTGGCCCAGATCCCTTCTATTTTGCCACTTTACCAAGCGTGGTCCTCAATCCCAAAGTTGCTTCATGGTCTAATGTGGCTGCTTGAGGTTCAGCCATCACATCACAGGTTCATTTCAGACAGTGGGAGCATAAGGGCATGTCTCTGCATTTTAAGGACCCTTTCCAGAATTTTAGTTGACTAGAACTTCGCCATATAGCCACAATGGGCAGCAAAGGACCCTGGAGGATGCAATTTTCACTCTGGGTAGCCATATGTGCCAGCATGAGTTTCAGTGGCTCCATTAGTAAAAGAGGAGGGGACAGCTTGCAGGCTCTGCTTCCCCTTTTCACAAGGAATCGCGGGGACCTCTAGGAAGATGTGACAAAATCTAGTCCCTCCACACTCCTTTCTCTTCTCTTCCCAGATCTGTATCTCAGTGCTTTTCCTCTGCGTTTCCTGGGAAACCATATCCGTTGCAGTGGTCCCTGGAATGACATTTTCCTGTGTTTTCAGCAGAGAGGACAGGGAGCTGAGGTGCTTAAATTTTTTGTACTCCTTTTCTGGCCAAGCTGTGGGGCATGTAAGATCTTATTTCCCTGCCCAGGGGACCGAACCCATACCCTATGCAGTGGAAGCACAGAGCCCTAACCACTGCACCACTAGGAAAGCCCCACTGAGGTGGGTTTTTTTTTAAGATTTATTATTCATTTATGGCTGTGCTGGATCTCCGTTGCTGCATGCAGGCCTGCCAGTTGCGGTGAGTGGGATGCTCCTCTCCGGCTTTGGAACGTAGCCTTCTCACTGCAGTGGTTCTTATTGTGCAGGGCCTGGGCTCTAGAGTCCTGGCTCAGTAGTTGTTGCCCACAGGCTTTGTTGCTCTGAGGCCAGTTGGATCTTCTGGGACCAGGGATCAAACCTGGGTCTCCTGCATCAGAAGGCAGATTCTTTACCATTGGGGCACCAGGGAAGTTCTGCTGAGGTATTTTTAAAACAATGTTTTCCAGCCTCACCTCACTGTTAGAGGCAATCAGGTTGTGACGCCTGGAAGAGTTGAGCAGGTTTGGAAGCCCCAGGAGGGGCCGATTCTGGTGACTTCTCTTCCTAAATTAGCAGTGTCAAGTAGACACAAGCTCAGCATTTAAGCTCGCTTTTCTCCCAGGCAGTCTCTCTGAAGTGAAAGCTGCTTATGAGCAGGAGACAGTCTCCCACCCCCACTCTGTTCTGTCCATCTCCTCTCTCCAGTGTTGCCACCTGGGGTGCTGACAGGGGCTGCTTTGTGTTTCTGATACAAAGAGACAACTTCTAGGGCGTGGAACACCTGAAAGAGCTCTGACCGTTTGTGGAAGCTCTGGCCTCTAGAATGCGTCGATGTTCAAACGAACAGCCCAACACCCCTCAGCTTCCTGTGACTTTGACTCGTGGTACACAGTATACATACCCTATAGGGACCCCCTGGCCTTGAAGAGTGAGCAGGGCACACCTGGCGTTCCATACAGAGCTGGAAAAACACTTGTGCACCCGCAGGGGAGCAGATCATGTTTCCAGGTTCCACAGCCACCTGGCTTCTTGCTGCTGCTGCTGCTGCTGCTGCTGCTGCTAAGTCACTTCAGTCATCCTCTAGGAAGATGTGACAAAATCTAGTCCCTCCACACTCCTTTCTCTTCTCTTCCCAGATCTGTATCTCAGTGCTTTTCCTCTGCGTTTCCTGGGAAACCATATCCGTTGCAGTGGTCCCTGGAATGACATTTTCCTGTGTTTTCAGCAGAGAGGAGAGGGAGCTGAGGTGCTTAAATTTTTTGTACTCCTTTTCTGGCCAAGCTGTGGGGCATGTAAGATCTTATTTCCCTGCCCAGGGGACCGAACCCATACCCTATGCAGTGGAAGCACAGAGCCCTAACCACTGCACCACTAGGAAAGCCCCACTGAGGTGGGTTTTTTTTTAAGATTTATTATTCATTTATGGCTGTGCTGGATCTCCGTTGCTGCATGCAGGCCTGCCAGTTGCGGTGAGTGGGATGCTCCTCTCCGGCTTTGGAACGTAGCCTTCTCACTGCAGTGGTTCTTATTGTGCAGGGCCTGGGCTCTAGAGTCCTGGCTCAGTAGTTGTTGCCCACAGGCTTTGTTGCTCTGAGGCCAGTTGGATCTTCTGGGACCAGGGATCAAACCTGGGTCTCCTGCATCAGAAGGCAGATTCTTTACCATTGGGGCACCAGGGAAGTTCTGCTGAGGTATTTTTAAAACAATGTTTTCCAGCCTCACCTCACTGTTAGAGGCAATCAGGTTGTGACGCCTGGAAGAGTTGAGCAGGTTTGGAAGCCCCAGGAGGGGCCGATTCTGGTGACTTCTCTTCCTAAATTAGCAGTGTCAAGTAGACACAAGCTCAGCATTTAAGCTCGCTTTTCTCCCAGGCAGTCTCTCTGAAGTGAAAGCTGCTTATGAGCAGGAGACAGTCTCCCACCCCCACTCTGTTCTGTCCATCTCCTCTCTCCAGTGTTGCCACCTGGGGTGCTGACAGGGGCTGCTTTGTGTTTCTGATACAAAGAGACAACTTCTAGGGCGTGGAACACCTGAAAGAGCTCTGACCGTTTGTGGAAGCTCTGGCCTCTAGAATGCGTCGATGTTCAAACGAACAGCCCAACACCCCTCAGCTTCCTGTGACTTTGACTCGTGGTACACAGTATACATACCCTATAGGGACCCCCTGGCCTTGAAGAGTGAGCAGGGCACACCTGGCGTTCCATACAGAGCTGGAAAAACACTTGTGCACCCGCAGGGGAGCAGATCATGTTTCCAGGTTCCACAGCCACCTGGCTTCTTGCTGCTGCTGCTGCTGCTGCTGCTGCTGCTAAGTCACTTCAGTCATGTCCGACTCTGTGCAACCCCATAGACAGCAGCCCACCGGGCTCCCCCGTCCCTGGGATTCTCCAGGCAAGAACACTGAAGTGGGTTGCCATTTCCTTCTCCAATGCATGAAAGTGAAAAGTGAAAGTGAAGTCACTCAGTTGTGTCTGACTCCTAGTGACACCATGGACTGCAGCCTACCAGGTTCCTCCCGCCATGGGATTTTCCAGGCAAGAGTGCTGGAGTGGGGTGCCATTGCCTTCTAGATCTGGCTTCTTAGAGATGCCCAAAATACTGCACCTCGAGCCGTGCTCAGCTGCTGTCTTTTCTCATCAGAAGCTCATGTACCGCAGAAAACAGAGCCTGCAGCTCCCACTGTAGGTGGGTAATCCAAACGTCCCTGTTTTCTATCTTGCTTCCCAACCAGGGAATGGAGGAATGCGGAGGGTCTAATTCCCTCCAGGGAGCTCCTAGGCTGCAACTAGATGCTGAGGATGGAGCTGCAGAAAGATCAGGGCCCCAGGGCTAACCATGGTCGCCACTCTGGCCCCTCAGGGCCTGCATTGGCTCAGACAGTAAGGAATCTGCCTGCAATGCAGGAGACCTTGGTTTGATTCCTGGGTCGGGAAGGTCCCCTGGAGAAGGGAATGGCAGCCCACTCCAGTATTCTTGCTGGAGAATCCCATGGACAGAGAATGCTGGTGGGCTACAGTCCATGGCGTTGCAAAGAGTCAGACACTTACTTTCTCAGTGTACACACCCTGAGGGCTTATATCCAGTCTCCTTGGGAAGTGGACTGAATATCAGACCTCTGATTCCTAGCTGTGGTAAATCAGCATTAAGTTCCATAACAAAATCCTTTTTTTTCCTCTGTAATTTTCACTGGGTAAAGAAAAACATTTTACCCTTTCCTCAAGGCCTCAATTTTCCTAAGAGATTTATAATATCCGATTTTTCAGAGCACAGTGATTGCGTTGCTATATTCCTACACAGAAATACCTCATGGATATATTTCTTCCATTCCCTGGGCTTATATACTGATTCCCTAAAAACCATATCAATTAATTTTTACTTCAACCCTTGTCACCAGAATTGCCTCATAGTATTGTTGGGGGAGTGTGTAATTTCCTTGGTTTTATCTTTCACAACAAAAATTTGAAGCGATGGATGGACCAGCATTACAGCTCTCAGACAGACCGGTGTTACAGCTCCGTGTTACAGCTCAGTTTTCTTTAGACGGTAAAGGAAAATACATCCTCGAGGCATGAGGGCATGCCGACCCAAAAAATGCGAAGAGAAGAGAGGCCGCTGGCCCGACGTTTCTCCTCTTCTTACATGTTTTCCTCCTCCCCCGGGCCTGCCCTGTGTAAACTGGGCTAGCCAGGAGCGCTGTACCTGGGGTCCTCTCTCTGGTCCTCAGACGTTCCTTTGTTCTATTTCCCTGGGCTTTTCCTTTCTTTGTCTTTTAGCCACTGCCATTCTGAACTCCTTTTTCCTATTTTAACTACCTAACAGTATGGCAATCATATTTTCTGAATCCCAAATCATTATCTAATGCATGTTTGGGCTTAGTGCATGTTTAGATCACAGAAAATTTAAATTGTGACTGACCTGGAAAATTTGGGACACTTGGTTGACGAATCCCTTGGGTCCAGACAGAGAAGATGGTGTTTGGGGGGGCCCCTGCTCCGTGGCATGAGTAACAGTAATATTTATTGTGTGTTTTCCATGTTCCAGGCAGTGTGCTAAATGCTTTCAAGGCAAAAACACATTATATGTAAGGATTCTTGGGAGAAACATGTTTCAAAGCCAAGGAGTAGGAAGAAACGCTTTTCTCCTGAGGAAGTAACTGAATTCTATCTCATGAATACTGAGACTCATATAATTGGTTATATTTTTCTGATTGACTTACCTAAATGTGTGCCCAGTTTGTGTTTCACTACTTCTTTTTGCCCTTATTTTCCATTCCTTCTGGTTTATTCTTCAAATTCTGAGGTATGTATAGTTTTGGAGGCCACCTGAAACTCCTTTTTGTTAGCGTGGTGTGCAGATGAGTAAAAGGTCACTCACCTAGCACCTCACTGGCTGCTCCCAATTCAAATGCTCCTTTTTTTGTTGCCAACTTTCCTCAACAGTAGGAGAGTCCCCAGGTACCATCCAAAACTCACATGCAGTGACAGCTTGTCCATCACTTCCTCAGACTGGACCCAGCATGGGCTAAGAGTCCTAGGTCTTGAAAAAGAAATCTGAGGACACCTGTCAAAAAGAAAGATGGACACAAGGTTTCTTAAAGGCAGCTAAGTGTTCTGACAGGCCATTACTTCTCCAATTCAGCCTCACCCATTCAGAGCTGGGCAGTTGGTGTGTGGGGAAGCATTCTTTCTCATATCAGCAGAGTGCCTCTCCAACACCTGGTGATTCCAGCCACTGAGGCTCGGAGATTAGAGCTGGAGTCAGGAGTCTTGCCAGACAGGCTGGTGACAGTCTGAGCCCAGGAGAGACCAGTACAATTCTCTTTGCACACCAGTCCTGCAGTTGAAGAGGTTTCAAAACGTCTGGTTGAAACTGTAGGCTTTTGAGAAATAGATCTAAATGTTAAAAGAGGGGAGATAATAAAAGCAGAGGTCTGGATCCAGCTACCATTAACCGTTGTTTTATTTCAAGAGCATCTCTGCTTGCCATTGTACAGGGGACCACATTCCTTTGACTGAAATGATGTTGCAGGAATTCTGAGTCTCTTTTTCATGTGGTGGGTTATTTAGGCAGGAATGCGTTTGACAGTATTTTAAGGGGTTCTTTGCATTTTAGACTCACCCCCTGTGCCAAATATTGCCAAGGAACACTCGATTGTCTTTGAGCCATGGCTGTTTCACTTTAAAAATTGTACTAGATTGCACAAATGGTCACAAGGTCTTCTCCCCACTCCGTTATTTACACCCTGGCTTGTGACTTCATAATTCCATCCATTGAGAGTTCAGGTCTTCCTTTACCCTGTGCTTGGGTTGACCATGTAGCCTTCTGTGGACAGTAGCAAAAATGATGCAATCAGAGACTTGAAAAGCACTTGTTGCTGCACGTGAAATCTTTCTGTCCCATGTCAGTAAGTCCAAGCTAGTCTGTTGGGTGACGAGGGATATCAGTTCACAGCATTCCACCTCCAGCACAGAGCCTGTGAGCTGAATTGGGTGGATGGACCACAGACACGTGTTTGAGCCCTACCAAGTCCAGCAGAGATGAACCAGCTGGCTGAACTCAGCCAAAACTGGCAACCCTCAATATTAAGAGATAAGCACATTCTAATTGTTTGCAGCTGCTGCTGCTAAGTCGCTTCAATCGTGTCCGACTCTGTGCAATCCCGTAGACGGCAGCCCACCAGGCTCCTCTGCCCTGGGATTCTCAAGGCAAGAACACTGGAGTGAGTTGCCATTTCCTTCTCCAATGGATGGAAGTGAAAAGTGAAAGTGAAGTCGTTCAGTCATGTCTGACCCTTAGCAACCCCATGGACCACAGCCTACCAGGCTCTTCCGTCCGTGGGATTTTCCAAGCAAGAGTACTGGAGTGGGTTGCATTGCCTCCTCTGGCTAGTTGTTTAAGCATGGGCTTTTTCTAGTTAAGGTGACCAGGGGCTACTCTTTGTTGTGGTGGGTGGGCTTCTCAGTGCAGTGGCCCCTCTTGTTGTGGAGTACAGGCTCTAGTCACACAGACTTTGTTGCTCCACACATACAGGATCTTCCCAGACCAGGGATCCAACTCAGCCCCCTGCATTGGCAGGTGGATTCTTAACCACTGGATCACCAAGGAAGCCCCCAATCTTTTTAAGGTTGAATAACATTCCATCATGTGTATATACTACATTTTATCTAGTCATCATAAGTGAACACTTGAGTTGCTTCCACATTTTAGATATTGTGAATAATGCTGCTATAAACATGGGTGTACAAATATCTCTTTGAGACCTGTTTTTACTTCTTTAGATATTAATATATACCCAGAAATGGAACTGCTAGATCAAATGGTAATTCTATTTTTAATTTTTTGAGGAAATGCCGTACTGTTTTCCAGATCAGTTTTGATGTTAGTCATAGGTATAAGGTGGTATCTCATTGCAGTTTTGATTTGCATTTCCCTAATGATGCTGAACAGCTTTTTATGTGCTTGTTGGCCACTTGCATATATTCTTTAGAGAAATGTCTATTCATGTTCTTTTTCCATTTTGAATTGAATTCCATTTTGTTCTTGAGTTTTAGGAGTTATCTAATTACTCTGGATGAGGCTTCCCTGGTGGCTGAGCAGTAAAGAATCTGCTTGCAAGGCAGGAGACATGAGTTTGATCCCTGGGTTGGGAAGACAAGGAAATGGCAACCGACTCCACTATTCCTGCCCAGAGAATACCATGGACAGAGGAGCCTGGGGACTGAAGTCCATGGATCTCAAGAGTTGGACACGACTTAGCAACTAAACCACCACCCTATATATTCTTTATCAGAATGTGATTTGCAGATATTTCCATTCTATGTGTTCCTTGTTCACTTCCTTGTTGGTGTCTTTTGATGCACAAAATGATTACATTTTAATGAAATTCAATCTATCTGTTATTTCTTCCGTTGCTGATCCTTTGGTATCATATCCAAGGAAACATTGCCAAATACAATGTTATGAAACTTTAGTTCTGTTTTCTTCTAAGAGTTTTATAATTTTAGGTCTTACATCTTTTAACACATTTTGAGTTGATGTTTGTTTATGGTGTTATATCAGGACCCAATTTACTCTTTCACATGTAGATATCTAGTTTTCTCAGCATCGTTTGTTGAAAAGACTGTTCTTTCTCCCAATGAATGGTCTTGTCACAATTATCAAAAGTCAAGGGTTTAAAAAAAGTCAAGGGTTTATTTCTGGGCTTTCAATTCTAATCTAGTGGCCTATATATTTGTTTTTATACTCTCTTGATTATTATAGCTTTGTAATAAATTTTAAAATCAAGAAGTGTAAGTCTTCCAGGTTTGATCTTCTTTCTAAAGATTGTCTTGTCTATCTGGAGTCTCTTGAGATGTTACAGGAATTTTAGGATGCAGTCTCTATTTCTGAAAAACAGTATTTGTAGTTTTGATAGACACTGCTTTGAATCCGTAGAACACTTTTGGTAAAATCAACATCCTAACACTATTGATTCTTCTAGTCCATGAACATGAATATTTTCCCATGTGTTTATGTCTTTAAATTTTTTCAGCAATGTTTTATACCCTTTACTGTATTCACCTTCTTAGTTAATTCATAAGTATTTTATTCTTTTTGATGGTATTGTAAATGAAATTGTTTTTGTGGGTTCCTTTTCAGATCGTTTATTGTTAGTGTCCTGTATATGTCTGTGAAATCTACTTGGCTTATTGTTGTTAAAATCCTCCATTTCCTTACTGCTTTCTGTTTGCTTGATCTATACATTCTTGAGAGTGGGATGGGGTACTGAAGCCTCCAATACTGTTGTAGAACTATTATTTCTCCCTTCAATTCTGTCAGCTTCGGCTTCATGGTCTAATAGGTGCAAAAAATGTTTATGATAGTTATATCTTCTTATTGTGCTGAACCTTTTACTAGTATATAACATTCTTCGCCTTGTGGACTTCTAAACATTTTTTTGTTTTCTTGTTGTTTTTGTTTTGTGCCTGTGCTAGGTCTTCATCAGCTTGTGGTCTTACTCCATGGCATGTAGGATCACGGTTCCTTGACCAGGAATCAAACCCACGTCTCCTGCATTGGAAGGTGGACTCTCAACCACTGGACCGTTGAAGTCCCCTGAATCTTTTTTATGTAGAATATATTCTTTCTGATAGAGTGATCACTCTTACCCTCTTTTCATTATTATTTGCATGAAATATCTTTTTCCATCCTTTCATTTTCAAAGTATTTGTGTCTTGGATCTTATGTGAGTCTCTCAAAGAGAGCATAGAGTTGAATCCTGTGTTTTTATACGTTCTGCCAATCTCTGTCTTTTGATTGGAGAGCTCAAGCTATTGTTTACATTTAATTAGTGAGGAGGAACTCAATTTTGTATTGTGCTATATGTATTATAGCATTTTTATCCTTGATGTCTTGTGTTACTGTCTTCTTTTTGTATTTTATTTGATTTTTTGCAGAGAACATTTAAACTTCATGCTCACTTACTTCTGTGTATATTCTATAGCTATTTTCTTTGTGGTTACCATGGGGATTATACATTTAACATCCTAAAGTTATAAAACTTTAATTTGTATTAATATCCACTTGACTGAACTGACATACACAGATTCTGCTCCTTTACAGCTTTGTCTCACTCCTTTCAGTTGTTGATATAATATAAAAATTACATCTTTATACACTATGCACCCTCAAACATAAACAATTCTTTTAAGTTCATTAATTTCTTAAATTCGGTAGAAAACAAGATTTGAAGTTATAAACCAAAGTTACAATAATCCTAGCTTTTGGACTAATAATTATTTTTCTTTAAATATATTAATCTTTTAAATCATGTAGAAAACAAAATGTCCAGTTACAAACCAATGTTACAATAAGCCTAGCATTTTAAAATTACCCATGAATATGCTTCTATTGAGTTGTTTATTTCTTTACACAGCTTTAAGGTACTCTCTCATGCTCTTTATTCACTCTTTAGAACTTTAAGTTGAAGTGATGATGACCTTATCCAGCTTTTGTTTATCTGGAGATGTTATAGTTTCTTACTCATTTTTAAGGAATAATTTCACCAGATGCAGGATTCTTGGTTGATTGACAGTTTTGTTTTATTTATAGCACTTTGAATACCTAATCCCACTGCCTTCTGGTCTTCAGAGTTTATGGATATATTAGTTTCCTATTGCTGCTGTAATAAATTACCACAATTTAGGGATTCAAATTTAGAACTTTCAAGACAGTTTAGGTCTTCCCTGTAGCTCAGATGGTAAAGAATCTGCCTACGATGCAGGAGATCAGGGTTCGATCCCTGGGTTGGGAAGTTCCTCTGGAGAAGGGAATGGCAATCCACTCCAGTATTCTTGCCTGGAGACTTCAATGGACAGAGAAGCCTGGTGGGCTACAGCCCGTGGGGTCGCAAAGAGTTGGACATGACTGAATGACTAACATACATAACACAGGGATTCAAAAAGCACAAATACATTATCTTACAGTCTGGAGGTTCTAAGTCCAAAAAAATCAAGGTTTCAGTACGGCTTTGTTCCTTCTGGGTGCTCCAAAGGACTCATTTCCTTGCTTTTCCAGCTTCTAGAGGCTATTTGCATTCCTTGGCTCATGGTGTCTTCCTCCATCTTTAAAGCTAGCAATGGCAAATTGAGTCCCCACATTACCGCACTCTAAACTTGCTTTCAGCATCACATGTGACTCTCCTGCCCCCCTCTTCCACTTATACGGACCCTTGTGACTAACACTAGGCTCACCCCAATAATCCAGAACAATCTCTCCATCACAAGGTCCTCTGATTAGTAAATTTAGCTCCATTTGTGACTTTAATTCTCCTTTGCCATGTGACCTAACATATTTTGCAGATTCCAAGACATTCACATCTTTAGAGGTCATTATTCTGCCTACCACACTGGACAAACCATTCCCTTGTTTTAAGAACTCCTTCTTCCTCTCAGACACTGAAGCCTGGAATTTTATGTCAGAGAGCCATTCCTTTTTGTCAGGGTGTCTCTGTAGGAGATACCAGTCAGCCTTCAAGAACCTCGAATTATTTAGCTCTTGTAATTCTGATTTCGATCACTCTAACTCACTCTGGTGATAGAAAATTCCATCCCCTTAGCAAGTAAAGATTGAAAGCCAATTTCCCTCCAAGATTCATAATCCTTCAGTCCCCAGACTTGTCATGCTTATTTTTTTTGGTTTATTGATATCCCTTTTGGGAAACTGTTTACAGATGTGAGTCTTCAGTGCTTTCAAGCTTGTATTAGAGTCTGGATCACATAACCATCAGGAGAGACACAAATTTAACAAGATTGTTCCTCAGTCAGTTCAGTCACTCAGTTGTGTCTGACTCTTTGTGACCTCATGCAGCACACCAGGCTTCCTTGTCCATCACCAATTCCCAGAGCTTACCCAAACTCTTGTCCATTGAGTCAGTGATGCCATCCATCCGTCTCATCTTCTGTTGTCCCCTTCTCCTCTGAACTTCAATCTTTCCCAGAATCAGGGTCTTTTCCAGTGAGTCAGCTCTTTACATCAGGTGGCCAAAGTATCAGAGTTTCAGCTTCAGCATCAGTCCTTCCAATGAATATTCAGGATTGATTTCCTTTAGGATGGACTGGCTGGATCTCCTTGAGTCCAAGGGACTCTCAAGAGTCTTCTCCAACACCACAGTTCAAAACCATCAATTATTTGGTTCTCAGTTTTCTTTATAGTCCAACTCTCACATCCATACATGACCACTAGAAAAACCATAGATTTGACTAGATGGACCTTTGTTGGCAAAATAATGTCTCTGCTTTTTAATATGCTATCTAGGTTGGTCACAGCTTTTCGCTCTCCACTTTCACTTTCATCAAGAAGCTTTTTAGTTCCTCTTCACTTTCTACCATAAGGGTGGTATTATCTGCATATCTGAGGTTATTGATATTTCTCCTGGCAATCTTGATTCCAGCTTGTGCTTCTTCCAGCCCAGCATTTCCCATGATGTACTCTGCATAGAAGTTAAATAAGCAGGGTGACAATATACAGCCTTGATGTACTCCTTTCCCAATTTGGAACCAGTCTGTTGTTCCGTGTCTAGTTCTAACTGTTGCTTCCTGACCTGCACACAGGTTTCTCAAGAGGCAGGTCAGGTGGTTTGGTATTCCCATCTCTTTCAGAATTTTCCACAGTTTATTGTGATCCACACAGTCAAAGGCCTTGGTATAGCCAATAAAGCAGAAGTAGATGTTTTTCTGGAACTCTCTTGCTTTTCCCATGATCCAGCGGATGTTGGCAATTTGATCTCTGGTTCCTCTGGCTTTTCTAAAACCAGCTTGAACATCAGGGAGTTCACGGTTCACGTATTGCTGAAGCATGGCTTGGAGAATTTTGAGCATTACTTTACTAGCATGTGAGATGAGTGCAATTGTGCGGTAGTTTGAGCATTCTTTGACATTGCCTTTCTTTGGAATTGGAATGAAAACTGACGTTTTCCAGTCCTGTGGCCACTGCTGAGTTTTCCAAATTTGCTGGCATATTGAGTGCAGCACTTTCACAGCATCATCTTTCAAGATTAGATATATGTATATATGTAACTGAATCACTTTGTGGGGCACAACTATACACGAATATAAAATGGAAATTAAATTAAAAACAACAGCAAAATGGCAGGACCAGAAACCAGACCCCAAGCTCACCTTCCAACTCCAGCAAACTTGGGCTTCCTGTCTTATCATCAGTGCTCCTGGGTAACAGAAAAAACAGCTGCTCTGTAGTTAACCCTGTTGTACTTCTGCTTTATTGACTGCACCAAAGCCTTTAACTGTGTGGATCACCACACACTGTGGAAAATTCTTTGAGATGGGAATACCAGACCACCTGACCTGCCTCCTGAGAAATCTGTATGCAGGTCAAAAAGCAACCGTTAGAACTGAACGTGGAACAACAGACTGGTTCCAAATAGGGAAAGGAGTACATCAAGGCTGTATATTGTCATCCTGCTTATTTAACTTATATGCAGAGTATATCATGAGAAATGCTGGGCTGGATGAAGCACAAGCTGGAATCAAGATTGCCGGCAGAAATAATCAATAACCTCAGATATGCAGATGACATCACCCTTATGGCAGAAACATGAGTTTGAGTAAGGTCTGGAAATTGGTGATGGACAGGGAAGTCTGGTGTGCTGCAGTCCATGGGATTGCAAAGAGTCAGACACAACTAAGTAACTGAACTGAACTAACCAATAGTTTGGGAATTTCATATTAAATAGAGTTATTCAAGAGATGAACAGGAACACCGTGGCCCGTTGATGTATCCACATTCATCTGGAGCTCAACAATGTTGTGAACCTGGACACAACAATATGAGCTGCTCCACTGGGTAAGTGATACATATTTCTGAGGAATTTGTGCTAGCTAGTTTGGATGTGAGCTAGCAACTGGACAGAACACCTTCCCATGAAGGATTCTATAGCCCAGAGTCCTCCAGTTCCTTTGCAGTTGGGGCATCATTAGAGACAAGGTAAAGGATCAGTTCAGTTCAGTTGCTCAGTCATGTCCGACTCTTTGTGACCCCGTGGACTGCAGCACGCCAGGCTTCCCTATCCACGCCTAACTCCAAGAGCCTACTCAAACTCATGTTCATTGAGTCAGTGATGCCATCCAACCGTCCCATCCTCTGTCGTCTCCTTCTCCCACCTTCAGTCTTTCCCAGCATCAGGGTCTTTTCCAATGAGTCAGCTCTTTGTATCAGGTGGCCAAAGTATTGGAGTTTCAGCTTCAACATCAGTCCTTTCAATGAATATTCAGGACTGATTCCCTTTAGGATGGACTGATTGGATCTCTCTGCAGTCCAAAGGACTCTTAAGAGTCTTCTCTAACACCACAGTTCAAAAGCATAAATTATTTGGTCCTTAAGCTTTCTTTATAGTCCAACTCTCACATCCATACATGACCACTGGAAAAACCATAGCCTTGACTAGACAGAACTTTGTTAGCAACGTAATGTCTCTGCTTTTTAGTATACTGTCTAGGTTGGTCATAACTTTCCTTCAAAGGAGTAAACATCATTTAATTTCATGGGTGACCATCTGCAGTGATTTTGGAGCCCTCCAAAATAAAGCCTGTCACTGTATCCACTATTTCCCCATCTATTTGCCATGAAGTGATGGGACCAGATGCAGTGATCTTAGTTTTCTGAATGTTGAGCTTTAAGCCAACTTTTTCACTCTCCTCTTTCACTTTCATCAAGAGGCTTTTAAGTTCCTCTTCACTTTCTGCCATAAGGGTGGTGTTATCTGCATATCTGAGGTTATTGATATTCCTCCTGGCAATATTGATTCCAGCTTGTGCTTCTTCCAGCCTAGCATTTCTTTTGATGTACTCTGCATAGAAGTTAAATAAGCAGGGTGACAATAGACAGCCTTGACGTCCTCCTTTCCCAATTGCTGTTATTCTATGTCTAGTTCTGTTATTCTATGTCTAGTTCTAACCGTTGCTTCTTGACCTGCATACAGATTTCTCAGGAGGCAAATCAGGTAGTCTGGTATTCTCATCTCTTTCAGAATTTTCCACAGTTTGTGGTGATCCACACAGTCAAAGGCTTTGGCATAGTCAGTAAAGCAGAAGTAGATGTTTTTCTCGAACTCTCTTGTTTTTTCCAATGATACAACAGATGTTGGCAATATGATCTATGGTTCCTCTGCTTTTTCTAAATCTAGCTTAAACATCTGGAAGTTTACAGTTCATGTATTGTTGAAGCCTGGCTTGGAGAATTTTGAGCATTACTTTACTAGTGCATGATGAGTGTAATTGTGTGGTAGTTTGAACATTCTTTGGCATTGCCTTCCTTTGGGATTGGAATAAAACTGACCTTTTCCAGGGCTGTAGCCACTGCTGAGTTTTCCAAATTTGCTAGCATATTGAGTGCAGCACTTTCACAGCATCCTTTTAGGATTTGAAATAGCCCAACTGGAATTCCATCACCTCCACTAGCTTTGTTCATAGTGATGTTTCCTAAGGCCCACTTGACTTCACATTCCAGGATGTCTGGCTCTAGGTGGCTGGCTCACCACACCATGATGATTATCTGTGTCGTGAACATCTTTTTTTTTGTATAGTTCTGTGTATTCTTTCTATCTCTTCTTAATATCTTCTGCTTCTGTTAGGTCCGTACCATTTCTGTCCTTTATCGAGCCCATCTTTGCATGAAATGTTCCCTTGGTATCTCTAATTTTCTTGAAGAGATCTCTAGTTTTTCCCATTCTATTGTTTTCCTCTATTTCTTTGCATTGATCATTGAGGAAGGCTTTCTTATCTCTTTTTGCTATTCTTTGGAACTTTGCATTCAAATGAGTATATCTTTCCTTTTCTCCTTTGCTTTTCACTTCCCTTCTTTTCACAGCTATTTGTAAGGCCTCCCCAGACAGCCATTTTGCTTTTTTTGCATTTCTTTTTCTTGGGAATGGCCTTGATAACTGCCTCCTGTACAATGTCACGAACCTTTGTCCATAGTTCATCAGGAACTCTGTCTATCAGATCTAGTCCCTTAAATCTATTTCTCACTTCCACTGTATAATCACAAGGGATTTGAGTTAGGTCATATCTGTATGGTCTAGTGGTTTTCCCTACTTTCTTCAATTTAAGTCTGAATTTGGCAATAAGGAGTTCACGGTATGAACCACAGTCGGCTCCCGGTCTTGTTTTTGCTGATTGTATAGAGTTTCTCCATCTTTGGCTGCAAAGAATACAACTGATATGGTTTCAGTGTTGACTGTCTGGTGATGTCCATGTGTAGTCTTCTCTTGTGTTGTTGGAAGAGGGTGGTTGTAATGACCAGTGAGTTCTCTTGGCAAAACTCCACTAACCTTTGTCCTGCCTCATTCTGTACTCCAAGGCCAAATTTGCCTGTTACTCCAGGTGTTTCTTGACTTCTTACCTTTGTATTCCAGTCCTCTATATTGAAAAAGACATTTTTGGGGGTTTTAGTTCTAGGTGCCCTCAAGGAAAACACTGATGCTCTCCTGAGGACTCCTACCTGTGTCTTGAGCTTCTTCCTTCTTCTGAGCCCACCTTTTTAGTGATTCCTTCTGCAGAAAAGACCACTTCTGTGCTTTCTGTGGATTCCAGCTTCCAGCAGCAGGTGAGCAGAGTAGGTCCAGGCTTCCTCCCACCACAGCAGGCTGTTTCTGCTCATGTCTCGTGTCTCTCTTGCTACAGCTTCTCAGCAAAGCATCCTTCTCAGAGGTCTTCCTGGGCTAGTATAGCCATGAACACTTTTGTGTACACTTTTATGTATTCTCTTCCAGGGGCAGAAGACTGACCTAAGTGCAATATACTGCCTCGCTGCTTGTACCCAACTATTTGGTTTTATAGGTTATAACTGTTCCTGGTATAGAATGTCAAATAGTTCTGTTACCAATTCAGATTCAGCTGCTCATTGCTCAAAAGTCAATACAAGGAGGAGAGAGAGAGAGAAAGAAATGTTGGTAGAAAGGGAAGTTGCTTTTAATGAGAATGCTGGCAATCTGGGGAGATGGTGGACTCAGTATCCTCCAAAGCCATCTCTGAAAATTCTGCTCAGCTATGAAAGTATTTAAAGGGAAATAACAAAGTAACCTTAGTGAATTAATTGAGATGGGGGGTCAGAGTCATCACGATCACCCACTGTATTCAGGCTTGTCCATTTCTTGTGATCTTTCTTTAGAATGCTATCTTATTCACACAGTTTGTTCACAAGGTTACTGAAAGGGAAGCTAGGGAAGAGATCTGGTCATGTGTTAATTACATATTCCTCATATCTACTTCTTTGATCTGTAGAAAGAGCCAACAAGTTAGGAAAAGTATTGTGTGGTCAAGAGGTTGTTTAGTCATTAAGCCTTGTCAGATTCTTTGTAACCCCATAAACTGCAACCCATCAGGATCCCCTGTCCATGGGATTTCCCAGGCAAGAATACTTGAGTGAGCTGCAGTTTCCTTCTTCAGGGGATCTTTCCAACCCAAGGATTGAACCAAATCTCTTGCATTGGCAGGTGGATTCTTTATCACTAACGGAGCCAGCAAAGAATCTGCCTGCAATGCGTGACACCTGGGTTCAATCCCTGGATCAGGAAAATCCCCTCGGAGAAGGGAATGGCTACCCTTCCAGTATACTTGCCTAGAGAATTCCATGGACAGAGGGCCTAGTGATTGGACTACAGTCCGTGGGGTCACAAAAAGTCTGACATGACTGAGTAGCATGGAGGTGCCTGGCTTAAGGTTAGTGACAAAACAAAAGGGGCCCCCTGTAGAGAGCTCTTTTCTACCAAAAGTTGCTTATGTTTCTGCAGAAAAAAACCAGCAATCTTCTACTATGCTCCTCCACTCTCCCAAATTTCATGTTCTCCATACAGACATTGTAATGATTTAGGTACTTTTATACTGCTATTTCTAGATATTTTAATAGCTTAGAAATGATTACCATTTGTTATTTTGAAAATCAGGGTTTCACTGTCTTACTCCCCACACCAGTCACACCTTTCTCTCCCATACTAATCTTCCCTCCCACTCAATTTCGGTACATAATAATTTTTATTTTTTTAAAATACTTTATTCTACTTTACAATACTGTATTGGTTTTGCCATACATTGACATGTATCAGCCACAGGTGACACGCTCTCCCAATGCTGAAGCCCCCTCCCACCTCCCACCTCCCACCCCACACCATCTCCCCTGACCATCCCGTACACCGGCCCCAAGCATCCTGTATCCTGTATTGAACATAGACTGGCGTTATATAATAGTATACATGTTTCAGTGCCATTCTCCCAAATCATCCCACCCTCTCCCTCAGAGGCCAAAAGTCAGTTCTATACCTCTGTGTCTCTTTTGTTGTCTCACATACAGGGCCATCGATTTTAGAAAGATAGTAACAATGACCCTCTATGTGAAACAACATAATAATTTTTATATTTGGCATTTTTATTTTGACCCTGTCAATAGCAGCTTAGCTATTTATTAAACTCTGATTACATTTCCTTTCTTAAACAAATTATGTTGTCCTTGGAGTTAGAATATTACTTTGCTAGAGGTATACACCTGCCTCAATACTGTGAGAGAGGTTGTCTATGAGTTTCATTTTATCATGGAGCCCTTCTTCCTGGACCCCTCTGCCCTGCTGCCAAATATGCAGATCACCATGGCCTCTCTTCAGCATCTCCTGGGGACTGACTGTGTCTCTTCTCTCTGGTTTCTGGAGTCAATATCTTTCTCTTTCTAAATTTACTCCTCAGTTTTCAAAGAATACATATTAATATGTAGCTTTATAAGAAAGCGTGCATGAGAGGGTTTTCTGTTTTTTGCTTTTGTCTTGATCTTGTGTATCTAAAAATGTCTTGACTGCTACAGTTATACCTCAAGATCTGTGCCATCATGAAGAATCTTCACCTGCACTGGATCCACTCAAAGTTGTGGGAGATGAGCTGGACTCAAAGAGGCTCATCAAACTGTAGGAGCCCTAAGGACTCCCCAAGTGCAGGACTTGAGAAAGGGGCCCTGTGGCCTGTGCTGTGGAAGAGAAGATATGAGAGGAGATCTCTCAGATGAAAATAGGAGGTGTGGAAAACATAAGGGAGCTGAAGAACAGAGCCACAGAAGAGATCAGTGAACAGAAAGACCCCACTTGAATGTGTTTTTGCAAAGAAACCAACCAAAGGCGTGAGATCACGCACGTGATGAAGAGCTTTGAGACAGAGCTGAAGAAAAGGAAAGGAATAGAGATTATGAAAGCAGAAAGTCAAGTTTAAGAGTGTAGTCTTGTGAACTTACAGAAAGCACTCTCAGGAAAGACAGTGGGGATGTCTCCTAATTGGATGTTAAGGAGCATCCCCAAGGTAGACCTCCACATGATGCTGAAATGAAGCATATTTCCATGCAGAATGCTAAGGCCCATCTGCTGGAAGGTCAGTAGATCAAGAAGAAAGACAGTGAGACATCCTCTACCTTCACCAACATGTGTGAATTGTGAGCAGTACCTGGATCTTATCACAGTGTACTCAATGCCCCCAGATGGAGAATAAAGAAGAGCCCAAAGCCAGCCTTTGGAAAGAGTTTTCACATCCCTAACCATGAGAATCCTGCTAAGGACTACAGATTTCTGTCACTATCAGAAATTGCAGAAAAAGAACTGAGAATGGCTGAAGGGGAGGAGGGCATGGTGAGATGTAAACAGAACCTTCCTTCAAACCCCTTCATAAGAAAAGGCTTCCTGGACAGAGGCTTGCTTGCTTGCTGGCAAACAGATCCAAAAATAGACTCTATTAGTCCTATTGTTTACCTGCCAGATTTCTCAAGCACTGAATTTATAACCTTTTGAAACAAAATGATATGCAGCTTTCCTATTTGGGAGCACACTCTAGCCTTGTGTGAATTATTAAGTCTTGCTGGGTTTTTTTGTTGTTGTTGTTATTTTCAAGTCTTTATTTTCCCCTGCTTAACGATAGTTTTGCTGGGTATAGAATTCTACATTGAAAACTGTTTTCTCTCCAAATATTGAGGCCCCTGCTCCTATATGGATGGGAGAAGTGGGATATTATTTATTTTTGAAAGATTTTAGGATCTAGTCTTTGCCCCAGCATTTGTTTGTGATGTGCCTTAATGAATTCTAAGGGTATTTTGAATTTCAGTTCTAGGAAGTTTTATTGAAGTATTTTGGATAATTGTATCCTCCACTTTTTTTGTAATCTTTTGTTCGGGAATTCCCAATATTTTGATTTTGAGTACAAGATTAATCCCTTACCTTTCTTAGCTTTTTCCATTTTTTAAATTTTTTTGCTACTTGATTCTTTATTTCACATTTCTTTAACATTTTTTACCAAATCAGCTAAAGAATTTAAAAGTTCTTTTTACTAAGTGTAATGTACAACCATAAGTATATAGCTTGCATGCTCAGTCACTCAGTCATGCCCAACTCTTTGTGACTCTAAGGACTGTAACCCATCAGGTTCCTTTGTCTGTGAGATTTTCCAAACAAGAATACTGGAGTGAGTTACTATTTCCTTCTCCAGGGGATCTTCCTGACCCAGAGATAGAACTCGCATCTCCTGCATGGCAGGTGGATTCTTTACTGCTGTGCCTCCAGGGGAGCCCATATAGTTTGATGAGTGCCCTCCAAATAATCACATCTTGTCTCTACCCCATCTCATATGGAGAAATAAAACCATATCCCCACCCAAGAAGTCTCCAAGAATCTCTGTCTCTCAGGTGCTTCCCTTCCCTCCCCTCCAAAGGTGGCAGAAGTTCTGATTTCTAACGCCAGGCTTCAATTTTGTGTACTTTTGAATTTTCAATAAATGGAGAAGCCTTTTGCTTCAGGTTTCTTTGACTCAACATTAAGATTTTCAAATTCTCCCCAAGTTTTTGCATATAGTGAAAAATGTTTAATTGCTTTAGACTAGATCTGCTATGGAGAAGGCAATGGCACCCCACTCCAGTACTCTTGCCTGGAAAATCCCATGGATGGAGGAGCCTGGAAGGCTGCAGTCCATGGGGTTGCAACTGAGCGACTTCACTTTCACTTTTCACTTTCTTGCATTGGAGAAGGAAATGGCAACCCACTCCAGTTTTCTTGCCTAGTGAATCCCAAGGACGGGGGAGCCTGGGTGGGCTGCCGTCTATGGGGTTGCACAGAGCTGGACACGACTGAAGCAACTTAGTAGCTGACCTGCTAATGGCTGAAAAGGGGGGAACCTGTCAATTCCTAAGGGAAGACTGTTGTTTTTTTCATTAGTGCCTGGGGGATAGTTCAGAACAAGGTCCGAGAGCTGAGACAGAGCATCAGACTTGGACAGGCCAAGTCAGGTGGTTTCGATTTCTTGGGATGGTGAAAGTCATCTTGGGCAAAGTAGCTTTTCCCACTTCTTGGACCCCTCGTAGCCTTGTTCCTCATCCTGTCAATAAGACCTTGTGTTTTTCAGATCATCCTCTGGAGGGTCAGGGAGCTGACCCAGATGGCTACTGGACAGATGTTGATGGTAGCCGCATACTCCAAGCTCCTGTCCAGAGACCCTGAGTCCCCCTAAAGGTCACTAGGTTCCAGCCACGACCCTCAGCCCCAGCGATGCCCCAGTTCAGCAGGAAGTAGCCAGAAGCAATAATGGCACCCCTTATCCTATCAAAAGGGTCAGAATGTAAGGGTGGACCCTGGGGGCCATGATGGGTGGCCCCTCCTCTCCCTCCTGCTGGCTGGGGAAGTCCCTAATGGAAGGAGCCTCCCAGATCCCGGGGACCAATGACAGCACACTTCACCAGCTAAAGCCGCCCCATCCCAGCCACGCAGAAGGACCTGTCAGCCCGTGATGCCTTGGCCTGGTGACCTATCCAAACCCCCTTCCATCTAGCCTGACCATCCCTTGCGACGAATGTGTAAAAACTACCCCCAACACAGTCCGGGCACGGACTTCCTCTGCCTGCCTCATTTGGGTCCAGGAACCCCTCCTGGTAGTGCTTTGCCATTAAAAAGCCTGTTAGACGCTTTTTTGGTGTCCTGGTCGTCTTTTAACCTAACACTATCTATTCTGTTGACAGATATTTAAGTTGTTTTTGATTTGTGACCATTATTAACAGCATGAAAGTGAAAGTGAGGTTGCTCAGTTGTGTCCGACTCTTTGCGACCCCATGGACTGTACCCTACCAGGCTCCTCTGTCCATGGGATTTTCCAGGCAATAGTACTGGAGTAGATTGCCATTTCCTTCTCCAGGGGATCTTCCCAAACCAGGGATTGAACCCTGGTCTCCCGCATTGTAGACAGACACTTTACCGTCTGAGCCACCAGGGAAGTCAATTAACAGCATAGCTATGGTAATTCTTTTACAAGTCTTACACACACACACACACACACACACAAGTAAAATTGCTACACTAGGTCATGAGTTTATCAAACATTAGTGGATAATGTCAAGCCATTTTCCAAGGGTTATGCTGTCTTAGCCTTCCTTTGACAGTTGATGTGAGTTTTATTTGCTCTGTATACATGTGCTCAGTCATTCAATCACGTCTGACTCTTTGCAGCCCCATGGACTGTAGCCTGCCGGGCTCCTCTGTCCATGAATTTTCCAGGCAAGAATATTGGAGTAGGTTGCCATTTCCTCCTCCAGGGGATCTTCCTGACCTAGAGATTGAACTCAAGTCTCCGGTATCTCCTGCATTGGCATGTGGATTCTTTACCACTGCCTTTGTTTTCTCTATATCTTTGCTAATACTTGGTACTGTCTGCCTTTTCCAAATGGTTTTAATTTGCACATTATTCATTACTAATGATGTCGACCACCTTATCACCTGTTTATTAGCCCTGTGGAGATCTCTCATGAAATGCCTGTTCAGATCTCTTGCCTATATTCCTGCTTGGTTGTCTGTCTTTTTTTCTTAATAACTCAGTATCATCTGGATTGGAACCTTTTGTTATATGGGTCGTGGCTGTATTTCTCACTCTGTGATTAGCCTTTTCATGTTTTTGTGTCTTTGATAAATAAATTGTCTTGAGTTTAATGTACTTATTATGGTTTTTCAGTCTTTTCTTTATGATTAGTGGTGTTTGTATACTTTTTAACAAGTCTTTTCCCCTCCCAAGGTCCTGATGATACTCTTCATGTTATCTTGTTGAACTTTCATTATTCAAATTTTCACATTTAGTTCTAAAATTCCCTTGGAATTGATTTTTGTGCATAGCATGAGATGGGACTCAAGTTTCACCTTGTTGCATATGTATATACATTTGACTCTTCACTATACATTGAAAGACCACTCTTTCCCGGCTCTGAAAAGTCATCTTGGTCAAAAAGTGTCCATGTATGAGTGGGTCTGTTTTTGGATTCTCTTTCTGGTCTATCAATTTATTTGTCTCTCCTTGCCCAGATACTTCTTTTTTAACTTACTGAAATTCTCAATAAACTCAAAACCCAGCAATGAAAACCCCTCCATTTTGCTCTTCTCCAAGATGTCCTTGGCTGTTGTTAACCATTTGCATTTTCACAAAAGTTTTTGAATAACCTTGTGAAAATTCACTAATGCTACTGGAATGTTAATCCAGATTGAATCTAGATGTTGCTGTGAAGGTATTTTTCAGATGAGATTAGTGTTTAAATCAGTGGACTTTGAGTAAAGCCAATTAATGTGGATGGGCCTCATCCAATCAGTTGAAGGCTCAAAGAGAAAAGATTGAAGACCCTTGAGAAAGAAGGAATTTTGCCTCCAGATTGTATTTGGACTCAAGTTGCAACATCAACTTCTTTCTGGGTCTCCGGTATGCCAGACTTGTAAGTCCGCACAAGCTCGAGTCAAATATTTTAAATCTCTCTCTCTCTCTCCATATACATATATGCTGCTAAGTTGCTTCAGTTGTGTCCAACTCTGTGCAGTCCCATAGATGGCAGCCCACCAGGCTCCCCTGTTCCTGGGATTCTCCAGGCAAGAACACTGGAGTGGGTTGCCGTTTTCTTCTCCAATGCAAGAAAGTGAAAAGTGAAGTGAAGTCGCTCAGTCATGTCCAACCCTCAGCGACCCCACGGACTGCAGCCTCCAGGCTCCTCCGTCCATGGGATTTTCCAGGCAAGAGTACTGGAGTGGGGTGCCATTACCTTCTCCATACATATATACACACATTATATATATAATGTATGTATGTGTATATATGTATATACATATGAATATATACTCACAGTATATACATATATACTGTGAGTATACACACACACACATACACACACACACACACACACATACACTGTGTGTGTCTGTGTGTATGCTCAGTTGATAAGTCATGTTTGACTCTTTGTGACCCTGTGGACTAGACTGTAGCCCCATGGACTATATATATATACACACACACACACAGTGTGTGTGTGTGTGTGTGTGTGTGTGTGTGTGTGAGTCACTCATTTGTGTCCGATTCTTTGCAACCCCATGTACTGTAGCCCTCCAGGATCCTCTGTCCATGGAATTTTCCTGGTAAGAACACTGGAGTGGGTAGCCATTCCCTTCTCCAGGGGGTATTCCCAACCCAGGGATCAAACTCAGTTCTCCTGTTTTTCAGGCAGATTCCTTACCATCTCAACCACCAGGGAAGTGTGTATGTGTGTGTGTGTGTGTGTGTGTGTGTGTGTGTTCTATTTGTTCTTTTTCCCTGGAGAGCCTTGACTAATACATAGATCTAAGCTATCCATGAATAATGTTGGGCCTATATTTGGTTATTGTCATCATCCACTCTGGTTGGTGATACTAGTTCTACTTTCATTTATTCTGTAAATAACTTTGAATGCCTCCTATATTCTGAGCAATCTACTAAAAGTTGCAGGACTTTTCGCAAAAATAGCTGTGTTTTGAGCCCCAATTTCATTTATTAGTGAAAATAACATTTTGGTTCACTGGGGTTTAATGAAACTTTTTAAAGATGAGCTATCAAATTAATTTATTTCTGTTACTTGAAAGAGTTGTACATACACATAGGGAAGAGTAATAAAGAGACTTGAACTCAAAGGCTAGTTCAAGTAAAGTGATGGTGACTGCCTATAGCCCTCCTGTGTGGGAAGACATCTGAGAAGCACTTGGGTTGCAGGAGAAAGGGACCCATTTGGAATAAGCGTCCTTGGTACCCTGTTTTGGTCATCCCCAGATTCTGCTTCTTAAGAACTCAGTGAGCTTGACCTTGAAAGTCAGGGCTTGGTCATGTTAGTGCTTGGGGCTGGAGGTGTTGTAACTTTCTGTGAATTATATACCAAGTAACTGGTCATGGCCATCTGTGCTGCTCCAACATTGTGTTTGCATAAATTAAACAGAGGAGTGGGTGTTGTTTACTGCAGTTTTTCACAGTTGTTCCTATGATTTATGTTTGGAGTTGGCCTTCTTACATCTATTGTGAATGGCTGAGACTATAAGCAATGTTGTTCCATTAGAAGAGAAGAATGCTCATTATAAAGCATAATACAATGACTCATGTTCACGTACCCTGAAGGGCTGCCTGACATGAGGAAAGGGAGAGCAGATCTGTTTCTGGTCACAATGCTTTTATTTCATTATTAAGTCTATTCATCTTTTGAGAAAAAAAAATTTAATGCTTCCAATGAAGGTGCCAATTAGACTATGAAACAATTCTGCAAATTAAAGGCATAAGTAATGCATTCTGTATTCACAATGCTGAAGGAAAAGAGTAAACATCTGAGGTGGCGAAAACCTGATATCATCTGCCAGTTAATAAACTTGCTTACCAATGTCACTTTTTTTATAATAAAATCCAGACTCAATTTTAGAGTCTCTTCCTGGGTATAGAATATTGCAGTAAAATCTTGGGATCAAGCATTTAACTTCTCGGAAAGTAAAAAGCATTTTAAAACAACTTACTGCACACTCTGCCAGAAGGTGTAGAGATTAAAAACTAAGCAACATAGATGCACTCTGAGTTCAAGAATTTAGGATTTTACTAGAGATGTCAAATTCTCAGAGGAGTCTCGTATGTATCTTCTCAGGAGTAGTAATTTATTTTTAATAAATTTGCACAACTTGGTCAAGTAAAAAGTTTAACTGAGTTTTTAAATTTCCTGACTTGATTGGTTGTAGATTTATTTGCCCGTGTGAATTCCCATTTTGACACAATGATGGCAAGTTCTGTCAGTTCAATGATGGATCACATATTCTATTTGTACACTAAGCAAGGTGGATAGTTCACCAAGAGTACCAGCTTTCCTTTCTTGAGAAATTGGTCTCTTCTTCAGTATTAAAGTGGATTCTGTGGAAACTTTTATTTTAGCTATGCTATGTGAAGGCACTTAGCAAATCTTGATTCAGACTCCCACGATGTGGAAGGATGAGTCAGGAAGCAGAGTTAAGCAACATTAAGCCCATTAATTCTTCCAGATCTCTGGTCCCATTTGATAAATTGCTATATAGGTCCCTTGGGTCCCGAGGAGACCCTGACTCACTCACTTGTGATCATCTGTCTGCTGAGAGTTGGCAGTAGGTTTGGAGAAAAGGCAAGTGTGGCTACCCAACCACAGCAGTGGCAAAGGGAACCTTCCAGCCCTCTTCCCCCCACCCAGTGGTTCCTATGCGATGCCAAGTTGGTACCTCTTTCTCTTTTGTGGCTGTGAAGCCAGGGAAGATTGCATTTATCATGAGGTTAAAGGTAGAGGAGTACTTTTCCATAGAGGGATGGCTCTTGGTGACAGGATTGATTCTGACACTGATCATTGTCCCATAAGTCAGGCAGAGACATGGTGTCAGTGGCCAGTGCTGTTAGAGTTCACCAGAGACCAACCCAAGAGTCTGCCATTTTGCGCTCTTTTCTTCTTCCTTGCGGACTGGGTTACAGCTACCATCTCAGACTCTGGGAGCTGGTGGTAAACAAAGTCATCCTTCATTACAAAGCCATTTGCTGCATGAAAACACAGTTCAGAAAGGAGGAAAGAACCAGGAGCTGTGTGAGCAGTTCCTCCTTGGCTTCCAGACTGTGCTTACAGAAGCAAAGAAGACTGTGACCTTGACGTGACCTTGAGGTTCCAAAGACCCTTAACAGGTAACTGTAAATGCAGACGCTATAATTAGGATCTCCCAGCACAACAACACTGGGCTGGGCCTTGGAGTTTATTGTTTCAGAGTGAAAAATGGTCACCGATAACCATCTTCCATCTCAATGGAAGAAGCCATGACTTGGGCCATTAAAGGACCCTTATAGAATTAGGAAGGGTTGAGTTTTCAAATATTTACCCCTTTGGTTTGGAACAAGACAACATGGGCATACATTTACCCTACTGACATGGTTACCAGAAGTATCCAGGGTGGGAGGTCACAGAGTAGTCTTGCTGGCTGGGTCAGCTTGCACAAAAGACAGGACAGATGGGTCTGAATTCTTCTGTGTCATCACATCTGTATTTCTGGGTTATGCCTCACTCAGGAGTGCAAAGGCAAATTGCAGTGAATTGGAATGACCTGACATTTCTGTGACATCTGCTTTTGTTGCAACTCAATTCTCCCAGATACCACACCACACAAGGGAAATGCATATGGAAAATATCTCATTAACATCTCTTAAGACAGACAATAAAAACAGACTATGCAGAACTAGCAAAGATACACTTTGAAGCCCGAGGAGCCTTCTATGGCAATTTATGATGAACTGATGAAATTTTGTAGCTAATTGTTATGTGCCTATATTACCTTCTTGATGGAGGGTTGCTGTCACGACAGGGTGCTGTGAATTTGATTGAAATTTTCTAACAATTCTTTAGCCCAGAGACATGCTTAAGAGCAAAATGCAAGGTGTTAGAGCTGGAGGGAAACACAGAGATTGCTGGTCCCACAGCTGATTTTTCCAGATGCAAAATCACATGCAGTCAGGGTACTTGACCCACCCAGGACCACACAGCTAACTGTGGCAATGCAGGCCCTGGATCTCAAGTCTGAACACCCTGATTTGTATTTTTTTAATATAAATTTATTTATTTTAATTGGAGGTTAACTACTTTACAATATTGTATTGGTTTTGCCATGGACTTTATTTAAAGACTGCATTGTCCCTCTAAGAATGGTAGGGCTGTGTGTGCACAAGGGGCTAGACTGACGATGCTCCACTGACTAACTGAAATAGGCCAAGACTTCCTTCATCAGTCAGGAAGCCAGAAAGGCAAGGAAAGGATTTGGTCTTACAGGGTGGCGACAAAATGTCTTCTTTCAATAGATCACTAAGTTCTCCATTTAATAGGAGCCAAAGAACAAGATCAGATCCCAAGCAGCTTACAAATAAGATTCTTCCTTCACCCAGACATCTGCACATTCGCAGTGGAGGCCGTGGACCATCAGGGCCATGTCACTGTGCTGGCAGGAAAGACTTCCTGTGGCGTGGCTATAGCACAGTCCTCATTAGGGAGAGGTTAGCTCAGATTCAACAGGAGGCTTAAATTCAAACCAGGGTGCAGCACCCGCTGCGCATTGGTGCCAGTGGCACATCAAACCTCCGAGAAAAGGGGCTAGGAGTTTTCTTGCCCCCACGAAGGCCCTGGAAGCACAGCTCAGCAGCAGGTGGAGGAGTCTGTGTCTCCTTCTAGGTGCAGTTATGTCCGGTGATGCTGCAGAATCATCTGTCCTGCCACGTGGTGCTTTTTGTTCAAAACGCTGGACCTTGCCTTGACGTAAGCTGGCGAAACCCAAGGACAGTGGGCCACTGGGGTGAGGCCCATGGCCAGAGTCTGGGAAGGCAGAAGAAGCTGAATCCTTCAGGTCCAAATTGGTTTCGCTACTTCACACAAGCAAAAGGACTTGTTTTAAGAAGGGCTCTTCACCATGGAGAACAGTATGGAGATTCCTTTAAAACTAAGGATAAAACTATCATATGACCCAGCAACCCCATTACTGGGCATATACCCTGAGGAAACCATAATGGAAACAGAAGCCTGTACCCCAGTGTTCACTGAAGCACTGTTTACAATAGCTAGGACATGAAAGCAACCTAGATGTCCATCAACAGATGAATAGATAGAAGCTGTGGTGCATATACACAATGGAATATTACTCAGGCATAAAAAGGAACACATTTGAGTCAGTTCTAGAGATGGATAAACCTAGAGCCTATTTATACAGAGTGAAGTAAGTCAGAAAGAGAAAATATCATATATTAAAGCAAATATATGCCATCTAGAAATATGGTACTGATGAACCCATTTGCAGGGTGCAATGCAGATACAGACAGAGAACAGACTTGTAGACACAGTGGGGGAAGGAGAGGGTGGGGTGAACGGAAACAGCATGGAAACAAACATTATCGTATGTAAAATAGACAGCCAATAGGAATTTGCCCTGTGACTCAGGGAACTCAAACCAGTGCTCTGTGACAACCTAGTGGGGTGGGGTGTGGTGGGAGGGAAGTTCAAGAGGGAGGGGACATATGTATCCCTATGGCTGATTCATATTGATGTATGGCAGAAACCAGCACAATATTGGAAAGCAATTATCCTTCAATTAAAAATAAATAATTTTTCTTAAAAAAATAACCCTGAAAAAGAAGTTAGTAAAATGATAAGAGTAAAAATAATAATAATAGTGAAAGGGTTGTTAAGAAGACAAATATGAGCAAGGAGCCATGCAGGCTGAGACTGAGAGGGGAACAGAGGGATGGGGTCAGCTGGGTTGACTGAGCATCTTCCTCAGGCAGGAAGCCAAGGGATGGGCAAGGTCTGCCCTCAAAGTGACTGCCATTTCCTGCCCACTTTCTTATCACCTGGATTTCCCTAGTGGCTCAGACGGTAAGGCATCTGCATACAATGCGGGAGACCCAGGTCAATCCCTGGGTTGGGAAGACCTCCTGGAGAAGGAAATGGCAACCCACTCCAGTATTCTTTTTTTTTTTTACTTTATTTTACTTTACAATAGTGTATTGGTTTTGCCATACATCAACATGAATCCGCCATGGGTATACATGAGTTCCCAATCCTGAACCCCCCTCCCACCTCCCTCCCTATACCATCTCTCTGGGTCATCCCAGTGCACCAGCCCCAAGTATTCTGTATTCTGCATTGAACCTAGACTGATTCTAGATTCGTTTGTAACAAATCACCACTCCATTATTCTTGGAAAATCCCGTAGACGGAGGAGCCTGGTAGGCTACAGTCCATGGGGTCGGAAGGAGTCGGACACGACTGAGTGACTTCACTTTTCTTATCACCTCAGTGCCTCAAATGTGAATGTGTTAGCAATGAAAGTATGAAGGTTGGAATGCTGTTTAAAGAGGAGAGCCTCCAGCACAGTGATTCACTAAGGGAACAAGGTTCATTTGTTGTGGGTCCAGAGCAGGAGAGACTTGCAAACTGGGAACACTTTCCCAGTGGAGACATTTGGTTTGGACTTTACTGGGTGGTAAAGTTTCTATGTAGGATCCTCTCCTGTGAACAAGTAAGGCTATATCAGTCTTATTAAGGAGAGAAGAGCCATCTGACTCTCACAGATAGCACTCCCCTTGTGATAGGATCCAGTACTTGGTAGCTCAGCGGTAAAGAATCCGCTTTGATGCAGGAGACTGCCTGAAATGCAAGAGACACGAGTTCAATCCCTGGGTTAGGAAGATCCCCTGGAGGAAGAAATGGCAACCTACTTCAGTGTTCTTGCCTAGGAAATTCCACAGACCGAGAAGCCTGGCAGGCTACAGTCCATGGGGGTCACAAAAAGTTGGACAAGACTTATCAACTAAACCACCACCAGCACCAGTATAAACAAAAGAAAGCACAGGATGAATGATGGGCTGGTCTTGCTCTTGGGTGGCAGTGGAGGCAACAACCTTTCAGGTTCACGTCTGCAACTGCCTAGCTTTCCCGACTAACAATCTCTGCCGTGCAACAAAGCCTAGACTGTGGATCTCAGCTCACTCTGACCTTGAAGGCTCCGAAGAACATCCACGTGCTTGCTCCGTTTTACTCCCACGCACACTGTGATTCTGGTTTTCCCAGCTCCTGCCAGACCCTCTGCCTGGCCTCCTCGATAATTATCCAGATTCACAGAAATGGACACATACAGAACTCTTGCAGTCTCTTATCCTAAATGGACTTTTATGGAGCTCTGGTCTTTTTTCTTTTGGGAGAAGTGGCAATTACCCATCTCTTCCAAACTTGTATTCATCCATTATTCTTTCTTTCCTTCAGGACTATTAGTTGATCACTGACCATGTGTCAAGCACTGGGCTAGGTGCCAAGGGTTCAATTAAAAACTCAGGTGGGACTTCCCTGGTGGTTCAGTGGTTAAGAATCCACCTGCCCATTCAGGGGACACGGGTTCAATCCCTGGTCCAGGAACTAAGATCCCATGTGCCACAGTGCAACTGAGTATCAGGAGTACTGAACCCTGCACACCTAGAGCCTGCGCTCCTCAACAAGAGAAGCCACTGCAATGAGAAGCCCGTGCACCCCAGCTGGAGAAATCCTGCACACAGCAACACGGACACAGTGCCGCCAAAAATTAAGATTAAAAAACTTAGTATCTATAGTCAGGTGGACAGGGGCAGGGGCCGTCTATTGAGGCTGGGAAGGTGGGCACTTGGCAGGAGCTCCCATGCTGTTTCCCAGGAGAGGGAAGGAGAATGGCCGGGGAAGCAGCAGGGGTCAGTGGTTGAAGGCTTGTGACAACGCAAGGAGTCCCGCCTGTTTATCAGAGCAAATTGCTGCTTGACACTCCTGGGCCACATTCATCTTTCTCGGCACTTTAAAGAAATGCCTGCCTCCCAGTGATGCCTTAGTGGAGGAGCAGAGGCCTTTCTCATTTTACAGGTGAGGAAACTGTAGATCCTTGGAGGTGACAGGGCCAGCCAAGGTCATACAGGAGCCCAGAGTAGAAGTTGAATAGTCAGCAAGGACCATGACAGGAGGGGGGAATGTGAATCTACTGCCCAAGGAGAAGCCAGCTAATAGATGATATAAATTCTTAACAAGACTCTTTTGAAAAACCAAACTCCCTGATTGAAACTTAATCAGGAATGTATCGTGCAGGGGACACTGAAGGTCAAGGCTGTGGAACTGCACTCCATTTATCTCTTATCCTGCCTCCTAAAATACAGCCAGACAGAAAACCCTGTCCCCAGGCAGGTCCTCTGTCTTGGGAAAGCAATGGGCTTTACTAACTTTCTATGTAATCAGTCACAGGCCAAAAGCAGACTAAGTGGTTTTGATTCAAGAGGGGAAACATAAAACAGGTGACCTTTGACATATGAAAATGCAGAAGGAAGGGCCCAGGATCAGTCATTCTAAACCACAGGCATATAGTGACCTATTTGCTCTGTTTTAAAAGGAGCTGAGCAAAACCCACTACAATATTGTAAATTAATTACCTTGTAATTAAAATAAATAAATTTAAAAAATAAATGGATCTGAGGATGGCACCCTCCACCCCAGACCTTTATTATGAGGACAGCATGAGTTAAAATACATTAAAGCACTTAGGGCAGTGCTGGGCATAAGCACTCAGCTTCTTAGCTGTCCTTGCCCTCAAGTTCTTGTAAAGATATGGGCACCCAGTTTGAGAAGCATGTGTGCAAAATGGCTTCAGTCATGTCCGACTCTTTGCAACCCTATGCACTGTTTCCCATCAGACTCCTCTGTCCTTAGGCTTCTCCAAGCAAGGATACTGAAGTGGGTTGCCAGGCCCTCCTCCAGGGGATCTTCCCCACCCAGGTATCAGACTCAAGTCTCTCATGTCTCCTGCATTGATGGGCGTGTTCTTTAACATTAGGGCCACGCTAGGATATGACTGAGCGACTTCACTTTCACTTTTCACTTCCACATGCCATGGGGCAACTAGGCCACACACTGCAACTACTGAGCCCAGAAAAGAAGAGATGAGACCAATATAAACTGAATATATCCCATGGGAAGAGTGATGCAGCTAAAAGTGTGTGTGATGTTGCAAAACGGTCACAGGTTTTGAATTTTATTTGTAACAATGTGACATTTAATTAAATATATAACTTATAAAAATCACTGGGAGATGATCTGACTGAGATATAAAAAGGAGGGGAAAATAAACTATTTTCTACTTGAAAGGCCACCCTTTTGAGTGCCTTACATCAGTTTAACAAATCCATACTTGCTGTCCTCCCCACTGGGGAGGTCCTGACTAAGCACAGAGAAATCATCAAATGGAAAAAGCTGCAATGGGATAACCCTGTGTATACACTCAACAAGCCTGTGTGTGCACATAACATCCTTGTATATACACATAACAACTCCATGTGTGCATATAACCAGTGGGGAACCAAGAAGGGGGTCATTCAGTAAAAATGGCTGATCCTTCATCCCAGTCTCTGGACAAGAGATTCTGTGAGGAACGAATATATTTCACCCTTTGGTGAAAGCTTTTAACCCTTGAAGTCACAGTGTGAGGAAATAAATCTGTGTAGTCAAAATCATCCTTAAAAATCTCTTTAGTCTTCTGTGCAAACAAGACCAGAGGCGTTTCAACAACAATTAAAAGACAATTCTTCTCTTTAAAAGGCACCGATCATTGGTCAATGGCTTCTAAAGCAGAATGGTGAGTGTCTGCACCTTGAAATTTTTCTCCACCACATTTAAGATAAAATCATTTTATTATTATTTTATAACTTTTTACTGAATGACCCTCTTTTTGGTTCCCCACTGGTTATATGCACACATGGGGTTGTTATATGTGTATACAGGGATGTTATGGGCACACACAGGCTTGTTTTGTGTATACACAGGGTTATCCCACTGCACCTTTTTCCATTTGATAATTTCTCTGTGCTTAGTCAGGACCTCCCCAGTGGCACAGTGATAAAGAACCCACCCATCAATGCAGAAGATCTAGGAGACATAGGTTCAAACCCCGGGTGAGGAAGAGCCCCTGAAGGAGAAAGTGGCAACCCACTACAGTATGCTTGCCTGGGAAATCCTGTGGACAGAGGAGCCTGATGGGCTACATCCATGGGGTCACAAAGAGTCGGACCCAACTTAGAGACCGAACAACTTCTTTGTATGCTTTTCTACAGAACTACTTGCTTTGACCTCTGGGGGGCAGCTTTCCCCCCAGAGGGGGGGAATGTATTAATCAGAATGTATTTGCATGATAATTTTTCTTATCTAACTTGCATACAGCCGTGGTGGCAGTCAGCATCTTTTCTCTTGGCAGCAGTGGGCCCTGCCTGTGACCTCTTGTCTACTGAAAGAATAGAAGCACTCTGAATTGTAAATCTGACTGCTGCTTGATACTTCTCTCACCTGCAATGTATAATCTTTGGTCTGTAAATGTTTAATTGATAATGACTTCAACATTTCCAATATATTTAATGCTTTGTTTAATTTCAAACACAGCTAAGTGCCAGCGCCAACACTATCTGACAAAAGATTTGTGTCCAGAATATATAAAGAAGTGTTAAAACTCACTTACAGGAAGACAAGCAATGCAATTAAAAGAAGCGGGAGGGGACCATTAAATAAGACATTTCTCAGAAGAAGAGATGTGAATGGCCAGTTAGCATGTGAAAGATGTTGAGCATCATTAATTATCAGGGACTGCACATTAAAAACATAATATTTCATTTAAAAATAATATTCTTTAAAAGGCCTGACAATACTAAGTGTTGGCAAGGAGGTGGAGCAATTAGAAATATTTTGTACATTTCCAGTAGCAATGAAAAAGCTTATAACTGCATTGGTTATTTGGCAGTTTCTTATAAGGTTAACGTACACTTGCCATATGGTCCAGCCATTCAATTCCTAGGTATATTTACCCAAAAGCAATGAAAATACATAACCACACAAAGATGGGGTCACAAATATTTATAGCAGTTTTTTTCTTGGTGGCAACTTCAAATTGTCAACAATTCAAATATCTATCAACAGATGAACAAACTCCAATATGCACAAACAGTAGAACACTACTTAGCAATTTAAAAAAATTGAAGAGCTCCTTAAAATAAATTCATTGAATTATTTATTTCCATACCTTGTTCAGTGTCAGCCTATGTTCCTTCTTCATCTTTTCATTTTATCTAGCTTTGTAGCTGAGTTTATACAGGGTCCTATATAGAGTTCATGAGACTTCCCAGGTGGTGTTAATGGTAAAGAATCTGCCTCCCAATGCAGAAGATGTAGGATGTGTGGGTTTGATTCCTGAGTTAGGAAGATCCCCTCTAGGAGGAAATGGCAACCCACTCCAGTATTCTTTCCTGGAGAATCTCATGGACAGAGGAGCCTGGCGGGCTATAGTCCATAGAATAGCAGAGTCGGACATGACTGAAGCGACTTAGCACATATGCACAGATCGAGTTTATACAGGTTGTAATTTGTGGAGTTAACAATATGGATATTATAAGTGAATAAAACCAAATACACACAAAAATATATACTATATGACATTCTAAGTAGGAAATACTAAACTATTGGCTAAATGTCAGTGTATGTATGGTTTTTTTGTTTGTTTGTTTGTCCCTAGAGGATAGTGCTATTGATATCTGAAAAAATTAGGGATGAGGAAATTCTTTATACTATGTAACCCTTTTATATCTGAAAAGAATTAGATTACATGAAAAGAATAGTGAAGCACTTTGAAGGCTTTAGGACAACAGAGGAGAAAGAAAACAGCTTAATGCTTGTCTCTCTTCTCTAAAGGTTTCCTTCTTTGTAGAAGCACGTAGGAGTATCACATACTTTAGCACGTTAAGCATCTAATCAAAACTTGGGTTTTAGGACCACCACAATTTAAGGTAAGAAAATATATATAAAATAGTTCACAATGATAACATTCAAGCAAAAAAACTGATCAATTTTTCAATGAGCAGAACTCTAAGCGGATCAGTATGTGTATGGTGTGTGGATGGCTGTGGGCTTGTCTGGAATGGGGTACAAGAGAACTTTCTCAGGTGATGAAAATGCTCTCATGCATTCATCAAGATAAGGATTCCCTGGTGGCTCAGTAGTAAAGAATCCACTTGCCAGTGCAGGAGACATTGGTTAATTCCCTGAGTCAGGAAGATCTCCTGGAGATTTGGAAGAATTGATGCAGAAGTGATGCTTTCGCATTGTGGCACTGGAGAAGACTCTTGAAAACCCTTTGGAGTACAAGGAGCTCAAGCCAGTCAATCTTAAAGGAAATCAAGCCTGAATATGCATTGGAAGGACTGATGCTGAAGCTGAAGCTCCAATACTTTGGCCATCTGATTCGAAAAGGCGACTTAGTGGAAAAGACTCTGATTCTGGGAAAGACTGAAGGCAAAAAGGAGAAGAGGGCAGCAGAAGATGCGATGGTTAGAGAGCATCACCAGCTTAACAGACTTGAGTTTGATGGTGAAGGACAGAGGAGCCTGGTGTGCTATATAGTCCATTAGGTCACAAAGAGTCAGGCACAATTTAACAAATAAACAACAACAATGCAGTAAGACAGATAGAAATGTGTATATCCTTTATTTTTCAAAGTGTCCATCTTAGTAATGTGTCTGTGTGGATTAAAAGAGATGCCCATAGAACATTAAGCATAGAGCCCAATGCATAATTAGTCTAATTTCTGAAATATTAATACATCAGAAATTTCTGGTTTTAAAGTGGAAACTATAATGAACTACAGAAAAACATGTGTTGTAAAAATTATCTATCAATTTAAAACTTCTCCTCAAATCCCAAAGACTTGGGACATTACAAAAACAAGTGTAAGAACTTCAGGGGAAATAAATTAAGGAAAAGAAGGAAAATGGCTTCTCTTAAAGAGATAAGAAAATAAAGATTAATTTTCTTTCCAATTTATTATAGTGTCTTTGTTTGTAGAATTAAACTACCACTTATTTGTAAGACCTAGTTAGACATGCAAAGTGTGCACATTCCAAGTTTGCAATTTAACAAAACATGTTTTCAACAAAGCAAGAGAAGCGTTAATTAAAAGCTTGTTTGTTTGTTTAAATTACAATAGGAGACCATGAGGTAGTTTAGCAAAGTCCTTAGGTTTTCTAAAAAAATACTCCAGACTTAAAGTTCACAAGTAGCTTAAAAGTAACTTATTTCCATATAAACTTGCATAGATGCTTTGATACTCTTAAATCCAGACCATTGGAACAAATCAAACCCAGTACAGAGAACTGAGCCTTTATCAAGTGGAAAGGTGAATTTGACAGTGGTTATTTCGCCCAAAAAGAATTCAGAGAGTTAGGGCTAAAGTGCAGATTTCTGCCATATTCCCAGGTATAAAAAGGGTTCTGAAAAGTTTTTTGAAGTAAACTCATAGCTATTCATTTCTGAATCCTGTACAAGGTCAGCGTGTGTTCCTTCCTCTGCTTTTCATTTCCTCTAAGTTTTGTAGCTGGGTTTATAAGAATGGGTTCCCCACCCATGGGGTAAGGCAACCAAGCATTTATATTGTCTTGTCAAGTGGTTCTGGGACAAAGTGTGCTGTGTATGAGCCTTGGGTGCCATCATGGGCACCTGGTGTCCCCTAAACCAGCCGGGAGTTGACCTAAAGCAAGTAGACTGCCCATTATTTCTCTAGTAAAATTGGGTTTATTTGGAGATTTGCAAAGAGTTGCAACTGGGGGTCTGCAATCATGGTGTGAATATGTGTGTGCTAAGTCGCTTCAGTCATGTCTGACTCTGCAACCCTCTGGACTCTAGCCCACCAGGCTCCTCTATCCATGAATTCTCCAGGCAGAAATACTGGAGTGGGTTGTCAAGCCCTCCTCCAGGGGATCTTCTTGACCCATCTCTTCTGCATCCTCATTGGCAGGCAGGTTCTTTATGACTACCACCTGGGAGGCAGTCATAGGGAGCCACATGCAAATCCCCCACAAAAATGGAGGGGAGCGCTGTTTCATAGAGGAGAAAAGGAAGTTGAGGTCGAAGTGGAGTAAAGAGTCCCCGGCTTATCACTGGTTAAGAGATAGTCTCTCGTTAGCTGAGTCCTTGCCACGAAAGAAGAGGGGTCTTTCTTCTTCCTGTTGGTCTCTGCTATCAGCATAGGGCATGAGAGCGCCCCCTCCTGGTCTCCCAGCTCTATTTAATCGAAGTTTCTATATTACACAGGCCTGGTCTACTCTGAAAGACTGAGTTCTTGCAAAGCAGAGTAATATTTGTAGACAGAGACAGTGCTATTCATGTAAAGCGTCAACATGCCGGCACCACTGAGCTGTAGACTTAGTATGTTGTGTGTGCAACAAAGCAAAGACTCATCTTTCCACTTACACAAAATGCAATGTAGACCAGACACCTATAGCATTTTGAACTTTTCCTATAGTCAGCTTACTAAGTTACTATTTCCTGATGCTTGATTGTTAGAATATAGTGGTATGATTATCTTTAGGCCAGAAATGACAGTGGGAAATGTTGTCATTGAACTGGATTCCCTGCATTCACTGGGGATTTCGGGGCCCTGAGGTGTCAGGGTTAGGCAGAAGCATCACAGATGAGGACATGTGGTAAGGGACAGCAGAGCCAAAGCTATGCAGTCATCAGATACGAGACAGCATAATTCAGCCAAGTAAATTTTGAAGATCTAATTGGTTTTATTAAATGATTCATGAACTAGGCAGCATAGTATTTAGGGAGCAGAGGGGAGCTCCAGGGGCCACAGAAGGGAAAGGTTTTTAAAAGCAGGAGGAAAAAGTCAAAATCAGAAAAAAAGGATTATTTCAGATTAAGTCATTTCCCTTTGGGGACAAAGGGTCTTATCAGGGGGCTTACCTCATCTTCCCTTGGGGGATTGAAAGGACCCGTGGGACAGATGACCTCATTGGTACTGATCAGAAAATTCCTGCCTCACTGGTTAAGACTAAGCATCTGGGGGAGGTTGAAGTTTCACTTAGGTTCTGTATTAAACCCTCGTTTGGAGGTGTGGCCTGGCATAAGTGGCTCTATTTGGGGCCTGTGGTTTTTGTTTTAACACAGACCATTCAGTAATTAGAATAGCCTGACCTGCAGTGTCTTTGGTGATGGTCATTGTGCCTCTAGAAGTGAAAGACTTGGGAACTTCCTAAAGTCTTACTTTGTGTAAGTGGAAAAACTCGACATCTGTTGAACAGAAGTCTGAGCTGAGTCACCACAATAAACTGTTAACAGCCTCTCAACCTGTTCCCACATTTGAGTCTTTCAAGCTCAGCTCTGGGCTAGGTCTCTCGGGAGGCAAGAAAGACCCCCAGGGTGCAGAGTCGGAGAAGGCATTCCCTCCTGCGTTATGCTAGTGCAGGATCACCCCCATAGGACCTTAAGAGCAACCCCCTCCTTTAATTCTGTGCAGGAGTCCTCATCTTGCTTCGCCCTGGCCCCAGCCAACAGAGGCCCTTGCCTGAAAGGGAGGCCAAGTCCCCCAGAGGTGGGACAGTGCTACACAGCACATGTTTAGACTGTAAATCTTCCTCCAAAAGGCCCTATGGTCATTTACCAGAGGGACTGTGTATTGAGGAAAAGTAAATAATCAGACTTTTCCAGGATTACAGAACAGTGGCTCTACACTGAAAGGGATTTCTGGAGCCAGAACACCACTGTGCTCCACTTCTTAGTCAGAATGGGGGCTTATGTAGGGCAGGTGAGTGCGAGAGAGGAATCCATCTCATAGTGGGCCTAGTGAGTCCTGAACACCCTCTTTGGTGATTTCCCCAGTTTGGAATGCACAATTGAAACATGCCGTCCTTGGGTAAAGTGGGCTCTGGGTGAGGGTGAGTCATTTGCATCTTAAAAGGAATGGTTCCTTGTTTCTCTGCTGCAGTGTCTGCAACGCAGCTTCTTCCTAAGCATTGATGGCAGATCTCACCGGAAGGTAGACCCTGCAAGCCCAGGAACAATCCAGAGGATGGAGGACCCCAGGCCTGGCCCCGACCCCCAGGCAGCCGTGCAGCACACGGAGCCCTCCGCTAGGACCTAGGTTGCAACCGCTACACCTCTGACCCCAAGTGCTTTTGCACCAGCAGTACCAAATTCAAGCGAAGGACGGGAATATCTGTGCAGAACTGGTCACTTGCTTTTCCTTTCCTTAACTGCATAGGCGGCTGGAAACTATCACATGTAAAGAGGTGAACCGTTCCCCAAACACAGGAAAGGATCTCAATGCTGAGGAGCTAGAGTGAACCGTCAAGTTGAACTATGTTTTTTCATAATATTGCTGGGAGAAACAGTGATGTAAGAGCTTAGCAAGTGCTTGGCACATAGGAAGTGAGCCGAATATTTCTGTTTCATGAGGAAGAAGTGAAAGAGAAGTCTCTACTTGAGGAAGACTGAACTCTACAAATCTGACATATCTGGACACATTCGAGGCATGCAGGGGCGGGCTGCTGGATCGGGTCTCCCGACGGAGTAGCAGAATAGGAGAAACACGGGTCACAGAAGGGAAGGCTCGACAATACTACGGGGAGGCGGCACCTCAGCAAATCCTTCATTGTAGGATTTGAGCAACAGGGTAGGACAGACCAGCAGTTTCTTTATCAAAGAAACTGGGAGGGAGTGGAGAGGGAGGGAGAGAGAAAGAAAGAAAGATGGAAGGTTAAATTGAAGGAATAAATTAAAGCAATGCAGGACTTTCTTGTTGGTCGAGTGGGACTCTCTGTGTTCCCAATTGCAAGAGGCCCAGGTCTGATCCTGATCAAGGAGCTAGACTCCACACGATGCAACCAAGAGATTCTTTGCATGCATGTGAGTGTGCAGTCATGTCTGACACTTTACAATCCCATGCACTGTAACCCACCAGGCTCCTCTGTCCACGGAATTTTCCAGGCAAGAATACTGGAGTACATTGCCAGTTCCTCCTCCAGGGGATCTTTCTGACCCAGGGAATGGAATCCATGTCTACAGTATTGGCAGGTGGATTCTTTACCGCTGAGCCACCAGGGAAGCCCAAGAGTTCACGTGCCACAGCTAAATATCCTACATGCTGCAAGGAAACTCGAAGATCCCAGGTGCTGCAACTAAGACCTGGCACAGCCAAATAAATAAATAAATAATTTTTTTTTAACTTTAAAGAGATGCAAGATGTTTCAACTAATTACAATATATAAATCTTATATATTATGGTTACATTTTTTTTAGAGTATCCTAATATTTCAGAAAGGTGTATTAAAATAGTTATCAATGAAATGATATGATGTTAGATATTTTGCTTGAAAAAACCCATGTGGGATTAGCAGGAGGGGAGGGATGAGGAAGTACAGATGAAATGAGGTCAGCTGTGAGCTGGTAATTGCTGAAGCTGGTTCTGGGTCCAAGGGGCTTATTATCCTATTCTCTCCACATTTTTACATCTTTGAAATTTTACATAATAAAAAGTTAGAAAAAAAAAAGAAGAAAGCAAAGCCCCTGGAGTATAAAACAAGTCTAAGAAATGCCTCTAAGAGGAATTCGAGAGCTCAGAGACGGTGCAGTTACACAGCTGGCAGGTTCGCCTTCCAGGCTCACAGGAGCTCTGGGATCTAGTAATCTGGCTGACAGACTCCACATGGTTTAAGAGCCTCTCCATAAATAATCTCACTCCATACTTGCAGCACACCTGAGGGTGCTGCAGGGCACGAATTTCATTTTCATCCTTTTGGTTGTGGACACGGAGGCTCCAAGAAGTTGCACGACTTGCCTAGGGTAACATAACAAGTTGGTTCTCAGCTCAGCCACTTGAATTCCCACTTTAATGCTCTTTCCATGGTTCCACGTTTTTATTTCTATCCAATGTGACCGTGCTCAGCTGTCATTTGAGCTCCTGTGGCAGGAAGCCAGGCTGAAAGACCCAGGGTTTGCTCATTAAGGTGTGGAATGTCAAGTCTTCTTGGGTAAAGATGGGCAGTGTCCCCACCAAAGCCTCAGGTCTGTGGGATGGCAGGGGACTGCTTGTCTGGCCTGGGATGGCGGGCTCTGTGTGTGCCCAGGGTTGGGTGTAATTACATGAAGCAGACTTGACATTCACACAGCCCTATTTTCCTTCCACTGCTGAGCTCAAGCACATCACACCGTTTGGTCCTATTCTTAAGTTTGGTGTGGTTTTTTGTTGTTGTTGTTGTTGTTTTGTTTGTTTGTTTTCCTTTCTGATGTTGGTCATTTTTTCAGAAGTCTTTATTGAAATTGTTACAATATTGCTTCTGTTTTATGTTTTTATTTTTTAGCCATGAGGTATGTGGGATCTCAGCTCCCTGGCCAGGGATTGAACCTGCAACCTCTGCATTGGAAGATGACATCTTAACCACTGGATCTCTGAGGAAGTCCCCATTTGGCCCTCTCCTTTCCCACTTTCCCTTCCACCTTTGCTTCCTTGCCGCTCCAGTCAGCATACCTGTGAGAGCAGTCCTCCAAGACCATCTGTCAGCCATGTACACAGACTCTGACTTGTGGCAGCTGCAAGAGAAGAGCAGGACTGGGCTTGGGACAATCATGGATCTTCCAGCGACCAGTGCTGAAGTATCTAGTTGGCGTTCTTTACTAGGGACCGAAAGGGAACAGGTATCTCATTATCCTAACCCAGCCTGAGGGGCCAAATCAGCAGCCCCGGAAGCACCTCTCCCAAGTACCTTCACCAGCCCTTACCAGACTCTGGTTTACCAGCTTCCAGCTCTAATGAAACCACCTGCTGGATGAGATCCACCCTGGGATGCTAGAGTCCCTCTGCACCACTGAAGGTCTTTCTTCCGATCGCCTCCTGCTCCTTATCTTCACCCAGTCAAGTAATGCATCTTTTATGGCCCAGCTCAAGACACACCTTCTCCACAACTCTTCTCTGACCACTCCAGCCTTTACTGATCTCTTTTTTTCTGCCTGACTTTCTATATGTTGATTTCTTAAAGTTTTAAATTGTGGTACAATCAGTTCAGTTCAGTCGCTCAGTTGTGTCTGACTCTTTGCAACCCCATGGGCTGCAGCACGCCAGGCTTCCCTGTCCATCAGCAACTCCCGGAGTTGACTTAAACTCATGTCTGTTGAGTCAGTGATGCCATCCAACCATCTCATCCTCTGTCATCCCCTTCTCCTCCCACCTTCAATCTTTCCCAGTATCAGGTTCTTTTCCAATGAGTCAGTTCTTTGCATCAGATAGCCAAAATATTGGAGTTCCATCTTTAGCATCAGTCCTTCCAATGAATATACAGGGCTGATTTCCTTTGT
>SJYC01011494.1:0-45804 GCA_006408675.1 Madoqua kirkii | reverse complement strand
CCTCTGGGTCATCCCAGTGCACCAGCCCTGAGCACCCTGTCCCATGCATTGAACCTGGATCAGCAATCCGCTTCACATATGATAATATACACATTTCAATGCTACCCTCTCAAATCATCCCACCCTCGCCTTCTCCTACAGAGTCCAAATAACTGTTCTTTACATCTGTGTCTCTTTTGCTATCTTGCATATAGGGTCATCATTACCACCTTTCTAAATTCCATATATATGCGTTAGTATACTATATTGGTGTTTTTCTTTCTGACTTACTTCAGTCTGTATAATAGGCTTCAGTTTCATCCATCTCATTAGGACTCAAATGCATTCTTTTCAATGGCTGAGTAATAGTCCATTGTGTATATGTACCACAGCTTTCTTTTCCATTCATCTGCCAATGGGCATCTAGGTTGCTTCCATGTCCTGGCTATCGTAAACAGTGCTGTGATGATCACTGGGGTACACGTGTCTCTTTCAATTCAGGTTTCCTCGGTGTGTGTGCCCAGCAGTGGAATTGCTGGGTCGTAATAGCCACACTTTTTAAGAGCACACAGCACAGCCAAGCGGTGTGCCCAGAGTATAGCCCAGGGCCAGGGGCACCAACCATAGTCAGAGAGATTAGAAAACTGGGCCATATATATAGCTTTCCCATTGCCCCTTACTTTGAGGCAGGGCTTCTGCAAAGCTTCATTTTCTGCAACCCTATCCAACAATATGGTGCACACAAATGTATAGCAACTGGTCAAATGAGATGAGATGTATACAAATATCCTCCAAACCTATAAACCTATGCATGTGCAAGTGTGCACACAAACACACATAATGGTTACTCCTAAGTATATTTTTTTTGCAGGAAGAGGGATCCCTTCCAGGGCCCAAGAGTACACTCTTCTCACTCAGAATGAATTGTCTAAGGAGACACTTGTGCTAACAAAGCAAGAAACCTTATTGGGAAGGGGGCACTAAGGTTAATAGCAGGAGGGTAAAGGAACCCAGGAGAACTGTTCTGCCAAGTGGCTCACATGTCAGGTTTTATGGTGATAGGATTAGTTTCCAGGCTGTCTCTGGCCAATCATTCTGACTCAACGTCCCTCCTGGTAGCATGAGCATCACTCACTCGAGATGCATTCCAGCCAGGAATCTGGGAGGACATATGGACTGGCATCGCCTGTTTCCTTTTGACCTTTCCTAAATTCTTCTGGTTGGTGGTGGCTTGTTAGTTCTATGTTTTTCACCAGGACCTCCTTTTGTAAAATAACCCATGCAAGTGGTTACTGTGGTGCCTGGCCAAGGTGAGTGGTTTCAGTCAGTGTTTCCCCTAACAAGTCTGTACCAACATAAACTTGGTGGTGCTAGTGGTAAAGAACTTGCCTCCAATGCAGGAGACATAAGAAATGTGGGTTCGATCTCTGAGTTGGGAAGTTTCCCATGGCAACTCACTCCAGTATTCTTGCTTTGAGGGCTACAGTCCATAGGGTCACAGAATCGGACACAACTGAAGCGACTTAACATTACACACAGTTTAAACTTGGATTATGTCCTCAGTACAGAAAACAGAACCAAGACTATGGGTACTGCAGATGTAAAACTATGAAAGTGGGGAAAAGGACACGTGAATCTGTTTTGCCAGTCTGGCATACATTTGCCCCTGTGGAAATAGTGCCTAAATTCTCCTTTGGGGAGCATCCCTCCCTCAGGCCTGGTCTCTGGCATTGAGAGGGGAAGATCACCCCTTTCTCTAGGAGAGCACTTGACCCAAGCCTGACCAGTGAGATCACTCCATCTCCCTGGCTGTGACTGGCTCCAGAAATCATATGACTCAAGCTGGGTTGGTCACACAACCCAGGGTTTTATTTGACCTATATCTCCTTCTAACCACCTCACTCCCTGCGACTCCAGATTGAAGACAGCCACCCACTAGTAGTGGTGACTGGAGCAGAGGCACAAAGGGATAGGGGACCTAAGAGGTGTCCCCTTGTGCTCTCTGCAGTTGCCTCTCACTCATCCTCCAAGCAGGCTCACAGTCACTGGACTGGGAAGGCTTTTCTCATCCTCCTGGCCCCTCACTAGCGCTCACTCAGCCTCTGTTACAGCACCCCACGATTTTGACAGCCTGAGGCCTCTGCTGCTGCTAAGTTGCTTCAGTCATGTCCGACTCTGTGCAACCCCATAAACGGCAGCCCATCAGGATCCCCCGTCCCTGGGATTCTCCAGGCAAGAACACTGGAGTGGGTTGCCATTGCCGTCTCCAATGCATGAAAGTGAAAAGTGAAAGTGAAGTCACTCAGTCACGTCTAAGACTTAGCTGACCCCATGGACTGCAGAAGAGTACTGAAGTGGGTTGCCATTGTCTTCTCCGGAGGGTCTTCTTTAGCCAACCAATTAAAAATTCCTCAAAAGGCAAGAATCTAAAGGAGCTCTTCTTATTCATGTCTTTATATACCGCAGAGAGCACAGACCGCATAACTTGTACAACCCTTACTGTGTGCCAGGAACTGTTTTAGGTGTTTGGATGCACAATAGAGAAAACAATCTCTGGAACTGTAGAAACTTCAGATGTATGCTTACTGCTTTAATAAACAGCTGTACTGCATTCTATCAAAAGCGAGCCTGCACCCAGGTCCTGCAGGAAGAAAGAACTGGAATCACTTGTTCCTTAGGTAATTATACCCTGGTTGGATAGTAAGCAAAAGTTAGATGCAGCACAGTAGTTTAATAATCTATTTATTTAAAAATGTGTGATTAATCATGTTTGCCTTTTTGTCCTTAATCTCTAAGATAAGGTATTTCATTGGTTGTGATTGATGTGTAACCCACAAAGGAAACTGTACAAAGACTCAGATCAATTATTATTATTAATTGATATCCATTTAGTGAAGATATCCATGTGAACTGCCCAAACAAATAGATTTGATGGAAAAAGAACATCCAACTTCGGAAGAATTTTTTTTTAATTCTGAAATATCAGTCCTCTACATTTAGAGTCTACCTAAACTGAGGTCTGCTGGTGGCTACCAGAATTCCAGGCATAACTTCAAAATATAATAATCCATCTCCTGGTGAACCTTGCAAACACAAACTGCTTCAGTGATGGAAATCCTACATAATTAGCACTTTAAAATAATTGTTTTTATAAAAAGAAGATCATACATACGACAGTGTACATACTTCTTTCTTTTGGAAACTACTCTGTGGGCTTACTTGACTGTATTAGCTGTTCTTGACTCCAGTTTGGAGGTGAAAGCAATCTGGGTGGAAGGCCCTACCTGACCAGTGGTGCAGCGTTATAAATGTCGCAGAAGTAATGGTGACAACTCGACTGAACAAATCTGACTTTTACACGATTCCTTTTCAAACAGTAAGAAATGGAGGTCATCTGACTGATGAATAACCAGGCTAAGAGGAGCTCTGGGAGTCTTGTGTGTGCCCACACAATTAAGATGAGCACTCAGTGAAACCGCTTTCCCAGACAGGATGAAGGATGATCGATCACGAAACAAACTGTACATATATTAGACTGAAAGGGCTTACAGGTAACTCTGGCCCAAGACCACTGCCATTTCGTTTCGCAGGATCAAACCCCTCAAGGGGTTAATTGAGGGAAAAACCAGTTAATGCTTTGCACAGGAAGATGCTCCGGCTGGGTCTAGCGTTGGTTTACATTTATGAGACGGTAGCAAGAGGGGGAAATTGTTCTTTGTATGCACGATTGAAGACGGGACTATAGAAACTGCCGGGGAGTTTCAACAATATCAAAACGATCCAGATGCTCAGGGCTCGCCCAAGATCAATCACTTCGAATCTCGGGCGTCGGAGACCACGCATGAAGCACTTTTTAACCAGGTAATACCACACTGCAGCGGTGGCTTACAACACTGGGTAAGTAGTTCCAATAGGAGGCAAATCCTCCTTCTTTTGGGAAGGCTTCTACGACCCAAACTTCCCTCAGGAGGTCTCTCCTCGCAACCTGAGGAAATTTCAGTTCCCAGGTTCGGTCCCAGAGCTTCGTAAACGGCGCTCAGCTGAGCAGCATTGGTTTAGTAAAAGGCTCTTGGGCACACCTCCTCGCAAACACCCTACCTAAGTCCAACACGCAGGCTGAAGCACACAGACCCAGGGAAGACCCTACTAACCAGCCTTCGGTCACTGAACAGTGGTCTCGACGACGAACGGGGCTGAGAGCAGAGGACGCAGGCGCAGCCCGGCGCAGAGGGCGGAAGCTCAGAGCGACGCTGAGCGCAGAGGGCGCATGCGCGGCCGTACGGCGCGTTGCTTCCGGCCGGCGGAGGAGGGGACTGCAGCCCTGGGGGGCGGACCCTGGGTCGCGACCTCTCTCCCGTACCCGGCTCGGCGACCTCGACCCCACCCCTACCCGGGCCGTGACCCCCACCCGAGCCTACCCGTATGGCCCGGCACGTGTTCCTGACTGGGCCCCCAGGTAATTTTGCCCGTGTCTGCACCCTCCACGAGGCCGAGGGGTGGGCGTGGGGGGCGCGTGGGGTTGCGGGAGCCGGTGCTCTCCGCCTCTGAAATTCCAGGTGTTAAGTTACAGGCTTGGTGGTCTGAAGCCTGCGTTTCCTTTCCCGTGAATGTGATTGAGTCCATAAGGTAAATGAAATGAAGCCAACTTCAGGAGGGCGAGACCAGCTTGTGATGGGGTGGCATCTGGGCTTCCGTATTAAGGGGTTACGTAGGATCAAAGGCAGTAGTATTACTACCCCTGGTAGCTCAGACGGTAAATAATTCGCCTGCACTGCGGGAGACCCGGGTTCGATTCCTGGGTGGGGAAGATCCCCTGGAGGAAGGCGTGACAACCCATTCCAGTATTTTTGCCCAGAGAATCCCATGGACGGAGGAGCCTGGTGGGCTACAGTCTGTGGGGTCGCAAAGAGTTGGACAGGTCTGAGCGACTAACACTTTGAAGCTGTGATGTGCACAGGCCATATTTCAGGATCTCGGCCACCACCGAAGTGTCTAATTTCTGTCGATAGCCACACGCGCTTGCATTTATCATGAAAGAGCGGAATTCCAGTTGCAGGAGAATGCAACCGTGTTCCCTAAACACCTTCACTGACGGCCCCACCCCATCCCAATTTCCTACATGAGTGAGGTCACAGGTTGAGAGCCTTGGTACCCCAACACAGGGGGGCTGGGTACTGGGCACCCCCACCCAGACCCTACCTTGGTGCCTTTCCCTTCTGATGCAAATCCCTCCAACCTTAGGCTGTGAAGGTCTCATCTTTGAAAGGAAGTAGTGTGAGAGACCGGTGGAACAAACACATGCCTTTTAAGCCAAGATGCTGCACATTGTTAAGGCGTTACTAAAAGAAGAGGCAGGAAGGTTGTGGCAGCATCAGATTAAGACAGCATCATATAGATTAAAAGAGAACAGCAACAAAAAATGATGGGTTTTGAGTGCAGAAAGTGATTCTTTAGCTTCTTTGCAGTCTCAGATTAGCTGTGCATTCAGATATCAACCATTGTAACGCCAGCCCTGAAATTTTCTTTCACCTTTTTTTTAATGAGCATCTTTAGGTTTTAGGACCAAAGGCTAACTTAATGTTGCAGATTCTGGAATTTTATATTTATAGGGCAATGGGGGAGTGATGAGGAGGAGGGTGTTTTGAGAAACTTCTAATATCCAGAGGTACTCCTTAATATTGTAAAAGAATGTCTTCTAAAAGTTGATTTGTCAGTCTTTTATTTGAAACTTTATTTAAAAGCTTTCTCAGCAGCCTGGCCCCAAGACATCTATGTGTTTCATAACAGAGGTGGCTTATTTTTATGATTGTACCTGCCTGAGTCCTGGAGGTGGGTGAGGACAGAGGCCGGCCAGGCCAATACTGGTTCTTCTTTCTATTTCCTTCTTTATAAAAGTTTTATATGCATACACATGATTGAAAGACTCAGTGCTACAGTACAGCTTTCTTAAGCTTGGCCTTAAACCCACTAACTTTCTCTTCCTCCCAGTTTTCCCAAAGCAGTTATGCTATAATTTTATTAGCTCATTGGTCAGTGTTGATGGTATTTTGACTATAAAAGTAAACCACAGAAGAGCCATGGAGCCGAGAGTATCTATAATGTATTTTCCCTTTATGCACAACATTTTCCCCCCACCCCTTTGGTGTTTTCTCATGTTTTTTTCTTTGACTTAGTATCTTTCTATCACTAACCCAATCCCAAACTCTGCCTGCTGTCTGAATCTCTACATTTTTAGACATCAAATATCTTCTTAAAGATACTCATATACACTCTCAGGGCCCCACTCATGTGTCCTTCACACTTAACATTTTCCCCCCAACTTCCAGCTGTACAGCCTGTAACCCTGGAGGGCCTTCTCTGATTCCTGGAGCCCACCTCTACCTGCACACAAGGCAGACCTGAAGGGCCAGGGAATTCCCGTCCCCTGAAGCAGCCTTGACCTGTGACAGTTGGAAGTTGATGGGTAAACTCCTTCCTCGCTCATCACTCAAGAGAACTCTGAATCCAAAGCTGTCTCCTAGGATTTCTCAGTGGGGTTAAACTACCCACTGATAACTTGTTTGATAATGCAGTCACCTCCCCACCAGTGTGTTATCTTCAGGTGTTGCTTCCCAAATTAAACAGCCTGCACATGAGTCTTTATTTCACAGTCCACTTTATAGGAGAACCAGAACCAAAATAATTCTGGGGCTTTCCAACCTGTTCTTTGTGAATGTGATGTGGGCCTTTGTTTTTGGGGTCTCCTTCCTATAGGTCATTTCTTAGCCACTGTAGCTAGCACTAGGGTAGTTAAATAAACAGAGAGAAAAAATTTCTAGAGCTGAAGAGGAAAAAAGGACTAGAGCCAAATGCCTCCTCTTGGTTTAAATCTTCTCCCTAACAGATCAGACCCACTATATTCCCTTTTATTACAGCTGTTCCATTTTGTCTTTGCATAATGTAAGTAGCTTTGCTTTTTTCTTAAATTAAGAGTTATACTATAAGATCGAAAAAAAAAATCTAGAAAGTTGTAAAGAAGAAATTGAAAGTTCCTTGAATTATAACAATACAGAAACAAATACTAGAAATCTTTCTGTTCTTCTCGACATTTTCTTCTGGAGACACCTACATACTTTACTTTTTTTTTTTTTAATTGAGATATAGTTGATTTACAGTATTCTGTAAGTTTCATGTGTATAAGAGTGATTCACAGTTTTTCAAGGTTCTATTTATAGGTATTATAAAATATTGGCTGTATTTCCCTGTGCTGTACAATATATCCTTGTAGCTCATTTGTTTCATACATAGTAGTTTGTGCCTCTTGATCTCCCCATCATACCCCTTCCCTCTCTCCACTGGTAACCACTAGTTTGTTCTCTGTGTCTGTAAATCTGGTTTTTTTTTATTATATAAAACTGGTTTGTTCTATTTTTTAGATTCCATATATAAGTGATACCACACAGTGTTTGTCTTTCTCTGGCTGAATTATTTCACTAATCATAATACCCTCCAGGCCCATCCATGATGTTGCAGATGGCAAAATTTCATTCTCTTTTTACAATTGAATACTATTTCATTGTATTGTATACCATATCTTTGTCCATTCATCTGTTGATGGAAACTTAGGTTGCTCCCATATCTTGTAAATAATGCTGTTATGAACATTTGGGGGTATATTTATCTTTCAAAATAGTGTTTTTGTTTTCTTTGGATATATACCCAGGAGTGGAATTTCTGGATCATATGATAGTTCTGTTTTTAGTTTTTTGAGGAACTTCTATACTGTTTTCCATAGTGGCTGCACCAGTTTACGTATAACAGTGTACGAGGTTCCCTTTTCTCCACATCTTTGCCAACATTTGTTATTTGTGGTCTTTCAAAAAAAAAAAAAAAAGTAATGGAATACTACTGTATATTTCTGCTGTTTCTTAACCTGCTTTTTCTCCATGTATTATTTTCATATGTTGTGGTCTGTTTTCCATGCTAAGCAGTAAGCTCTTTCCATAGGTAAACAGTGTTCTCTAATGGTTGCATGAGATTCCTGTGGGTTTATGTCATTATACACATTATACCATAATTTAACAATCTGTTATGAATCAACATTAAGTTGTTTCAGAGAGTCCCAAATTACACATCAACAGAGGACACTTGTCTGTGTTAAGCGGATTCTTTGGTGACTTCCCTAAAGCAGCAGTTACTGAGGGACAGAGGTGGGCTTACATTCTCTCCTAGTGCCATGAGCGTGGGCTGCTGTTCATGTTTCAAAAGGCCATTGTTTGTTAGTGTGAAATTTGGAGAAAGAATGAACTAAAGGAGAATAATATCATGTTTTATTTCAAGTAAGCCTCAAAAGCTTCTTAGGGAACCCTGATGACTCTGCATGGGTAGCCATAGGAATAATTTGACTTGCAACCCTGTTGTGTCACATAATAGCTGTGTTGCAGACTTTGTTTCCCATTTTGGGCTAATTATGATGCCACTGACTTATCTATATGAGAACAAAGTCATGGTGGCAGACGAAGGCCCCTGTTACACTGTATGCTCTCTCTCAATTGTCTAACCGTGGATAAGTTGCCTGTCCTCTCTGTGCTTCCGTCTCTTCTTCTGTAAAATAGGGACAAGGGTGGCAACTGCTTCGTGAAGAATTAAGCAAGAAAATGCTTGTGAGGCACATGAGACCAGGGCCTGGCTCCACAGTGTCAGTGAGTAGTAGTATTAAATAGTATTTAATTTGTAAGCACCCAAGGGTTAATCACAGTAGTCCATGGGCCAGGCTGGGAGGAAAGGAAGGGGTCCTGGGTGGGGAGGATGAGTGGGTGGAGGTGCATAGGTTATCATTTGGGAAGAGGTTGGGGGCAAGTCAAAGGAATACTTGGGAATACTCTAAGAGATGATGGAGATCAAAGCAGTCCATCCTAAAGGAAATCAGTCCTGAATATTCATTGGAAGGACTGATGCTGAAGCTGAAACTCCAATACTTTGGCCACCTGATGTAGAGAACTGAATCATGGGAAAAGACCCTGATGCTGGAAAAGATTGAAGCTGGAGAAGGGGATGACAGAGGATGAGATGGTTGGATCATCATCAACTTGATGGATGTGAATTTGAGCAAGCTCTGGGAGTTGGTGATAGACAGAAAGGCCTGGCGTGCTGCAGTCCATGGGGTCACAAAGCATTGGACACAACTGAGCAACTGAACTAAACTGAGGAGGTGATGGAAGGCGTGGCCAACCTGATGGGATTGGTCCTCTGGAAAAGTTGAAAAATTGCCATTTCTAGTAGTGTTGGAGGTATCTAAGAGTCCCATTTGGGGGAGCCATACATTGTAAATCCAAGGAGAAATGAAGGCATGTTCCCACTGTTAAACGTAGGTTCAGAGTGTCTTGAAACCCTCACTTAAAGCATCCAGCCTTTGCCTGAAGCTTGACCAGCTTTACTTTCTAGGTGGAAAAGTTTGCTCCCTCAAGAAGAGTAAACCTAGGAGAAAACAAAAGCTTGTCTTATAGGATGCAAATTGCACTTGAAATTATCATCAGAAAACCACTCAATTGATTCTCCGATTATGTATGTGACAAAACTAATAATGTTTCAGAATTTAAAAATAAACTTCAGTGTACCATTCACATTTTTATTATGCTTGTTTTCTACTTGAAAGTAAAAAGTTTTAACACCTGGAGCAATCAAAGTTAAGTGAAGTTAATATTCATAAAAGCTGTTTGAAGCCCATTTCTCTCCTGGTTGCTATGCTCCAACAAGGCAGTGGTTCCTGATGGGCTTTTTTTTTTTTTCCTCTAGGAGTTGGAAAAACAACACTGATCCAGAAAGCCATTGAAGTTTTAAAGTCATCTGGCGTGCCTGTCGATGGGTTTTATACAGAAGAAGTCAGACAAGGAGGAAGAAGAATAGGGTTTGATGTTGTTACATTGTCTGGCATCCGAGGACCTTTATCCAGAATTGGGTACTGCAGCTTCATTTCTGAAGTGTTTTGTTTTGTTTTGTTTTGACCATGCCTCACGGTGTGCAGGGTCTTAATTCCCCGACTAAGAGATCAAACCTACACCCCCTGCGTTGGAAGGGCAGAATCTTAACCACTGGGCCACCAGGGAAGTCCTCTGTGGCATTTTATTCTCCTGGGGCCCAGGGCTGAGCCAGGTGGTCCCTTCTGTCTTAAAGAATCTTGAGCCTCTCTGGCTTTCTTGGCATCAAAGAAAACAGAGGTTGAAGTCATCATATGAAACCCAAGGTTGAAAATACCATATTTCAGTGCAGATTACTCCACTGAATAGTAAGCTCTTCTCATGTGGTGCCTCGTGGCCCTGATTCTGTCGCTCTTCTAAGATAGGTGGTACGCCGGCTTCTTGGAGGCGACTGCCAGGCTGTGAGTAGTGGTGGGCACTAGTGTGAGCCCTGTTCCCAGGAGAGGGGAGGAATCAGATCAGCTTTGCTCACTGCCACTCTCTGTGTAGGTGATTTTTAAGGATGATTTAGCACATGGAGAACGCCAGAGGCTCAGTGGAACAGCTAAAAACCAGAAGTCAGTACAGGGGTCTCTCAACAAGGGATGTACTATCTTTTTCTTTCAGGTCAGAGCCTCTGCCTGGAAAACGTGAGTGCCGTGTAGGGCAGTACGTGGTGGATCTGACGTCCTTTGAGCAGCTGGCACTCCCGGTCTTGAGGAATGTGAGTGTGTCTTTCTGCTTCTGAAGCCTTGCTTTTCTTAGTTCCTTGTGGGAATTGCTAGCCCTGGGAACAAAGTGGCTTTTGCTCTGCAGAGACGTCAGTTTTGTGTTTCATAGCTTAAAAATCTTCAAGTGATTGAGCTTACATAATTTACTGTCACTCTGAACTGTAAGTAAATTCCTTGTCACAGAAATTCAGTACATGTAAAAGACTTTATACCGGGTGGGCTTTGATGCCAATCTTCCACAGTCCCCAAAGATGAGTCTTTCCTCTGATCTTCCCCTTGTTTATATTTTAACCCTATCTTCACACCACAACAAATAAATATTTAAGAAGGTAAAATGTCATTATATGAACATAATGGTAAGAACTTAATACATTACATCACTGTATTACCTGTTATTTAAAAAAAAAAACAAAGCATTATTGAGGTATGGGCTTCCCAGGTGGCTCGGCAGTAAAAAAATCTGCCTACCAGTGCAGGAGTCGTAGGAGACACAGGTTCAATCCCTGCGTCAGGAAGATCTCCTGAAGCAGGAAATGGCAACCTGCTCTAGTATTCTTGCCTGGAGAATCCCATGGACTGAGGATCCTGGTGGGCTACAGTCCATAGGGGTAACAAAGAATCGGACATGACTGAGCAACTGAGCACATTATGAGATATAATTCACATACTGCACAATTCACCCATTTATATATACAGTTCAGTTTTTTCTCATGTACTTGTGGGATTGTGCAATCAACTCTCATAGCCCAGTTGTTGAACATTTTTGTCATCCCTCAAAGAAACCTCGTTCCTGTGAGCAGTCTCCATTCCTGTGTCTCTGCTGTTCTTTGCAACCACTGTCCTACTTTTTTGTCTGCAGATTCGGCTACTCTGAATATTTTCTGAGAAGGAAATAGTGTAGTACGTGGTCTTTTGTGACTAGCTTATTTTACTTAGCGTAATACTTACGGAGTTCATCCACATCACAGCGTGTATCAGTACTTTGTTCCTTTTATGGCTGTATAATATTGCACTGTGTAGATACACCACAGATAATTCATCTGTTCTTCAGCTAATGAGCATTTGGATATGTTTCTACTTTTTGCTGTTATGAATGATGCTGCAAGTGTCAGTGTAGATATCTGTTTTAGTTCTCTTGGGTATATATAACTTTTTGAGAAATCACTCGTGTTTTCCAAACCAGTGGTGTGGTTTTACATTCCCACCTGCAATGAATGAAAGTTTCATTTTCTCTGTAGCCTTGCTAACTGCTGTCTCTTTCTAATTATGTACAATCTAGTAGGTGTGATGCAATATCACATTGTGGTTCTGATATGCACTTCCCTGTTGATCTCTGATGTTGAACATCTTGTCACATACTTATTGGCCATTTGTATATTTTCTCTGGATAAATGTCTTTTTCTTTGGCGCATTTTTTAATTGCTTCAGTTGTCTTTTTATTACTGAGTTGTAAGATTTTTGTGTGAGTTCTGGATACCAGTCTGTTTTCAGATAACTGATTTGCTGGTATACGGTTGATTCTTTATGCATTCCACATCTGTGGTTGTGGAAGACAAACTGCTGTGCTATCTCATATGAGGGATTTGAGCATCCTTGGATTTGGTGTGGGGGGCCCCTGGAACTGGTCTCCCTTGGATACCAAGGGACGCCTGTATTTATCTACTCTGTAGTTGTCTACTTTCTAGATGTGACGACACAAATGATTTTATATTTGAAAAGCCTAGTTCATTTATTTTTCTTATGTTGTTGGTGCTTATGGCGTTTTACCAAAGGAGGCTTTGCCTGATGCTGTTTGATGGAGGTTTATTTCCATCTGTTCTTCCAAGAACTTTATAGCTTTACTAATACATTTAGGTCTGTGGTCTACTTTGAATTGGTTTTTGTGTACGGCGTAAGGTATGGATTAAAAGTCATTCTCTTGCATGTACATATCCAGTTGTTTCAGAACTGTTAGTTGAAAAGGCTCTTCTTTCTCCATTTAATTATACTGACACTCTTTTACAAATCAGTTCAATTCTGTTTTCAGTTCTATTCAGTTTATCCTCATGTCACTTCCATCTGTTCTTATATCAGAATGACAGTGTTTGATTACTGAAGCTAGGATGTTGATAGAGGTTGTGTTGGATATGTGAATCAGTTTGGGGAGTATTGCCATCTTGGTGGTGGTGGTTTAGTCACTAAGCCATGTCTGATTTTTACGATCCCATACTGTACCCTGTCAGGCTCCTCTGTCCGTAGGATTCTCCAGGCAAGAATACTGCAGTGGGTTGCCATTTCCTTCTCCAGGGGATCTTCCCAACCCTGGCTCTCCTGCATTGCAGGCAGATTCTTTATCGACTGAGCTATGAGGGAAGCCCCATTGCCATCTTAACAATATTGAATCAGTTGACCCATGAACATGACTTATCTTTATATTTACTTAGACTGTCTTTGATTTTGTTCAGTCACATTGTTCTGAGGTTTCCAGCATACAAGTGTTATACTTCTTTTTAAAAAATTTATACCTTTTGGTAAAGTTTCCCAATTTTATTTTTAGAATGTTCATTACTAATGTATCCTGCAACCTAGGCAGACTAATAGTTCTAATAGTTCTTTAGTGAATTTCTTAGAATTTTCTATTTACAAAATAATATCATCTGCAAATGGAGAAAATTTTACTTCTTCCTATTAGTTTTGGATACCTTTTATTTTTTTTTATTTCCTAATTGCCTCAGCCTGAAGCTCAATTTGGTGAATTTGTGAAGAATTGGTATTAATTTTTCTCGGAATGTTTGCTGGAATTCACCAGTGAAGCCGTGTGGGCCCAGGTTTTTCTTCACAGGAAGCTTTCTAATTATGAATCCAATTTCTTTACTTATTATACATCTGGGTTTTTTTTATTTCATGCTGAATTAGTTGTGGTAATTGTGTTAGTAATTTATTTGTCCATGTTGTTAGATAGTAAGTTACTTAATTTGGCATACAGTTGTTCGTATATTCCCCTATAATCCTTTTTACTTTGCAAAATCTGTTAATATTTTCCCTTCTTTCATGCATTTTAACTGTTGTCTCTTTTTGGACTTAATAACTAAAGGTTTGTCAGTTTAGTTGGTCTTTTCAAAGAACCAACTTTTGGCTTTGTAGATTGTATATTACTTGTTTTTTGCATTCATTCATCAGATATTTATCAAATCCTTGATATATAGTCATGAGGAAAACATGTTTCTACTCTCTCAAAACTCTCATTCTAGTGGGAAATGTAGATATTAAGCAAATAAATGGATAATTGTCATAAATGCTGCCAAGAAAAAAAAATGGAGTGCTGTGAGAGATGAGAGGAGCTGACTTTAGATCTGGTGACCAGGAAAGAGCTCTGGGGTGGCAGCATTTGGATGAAATGAAAAGGTGAGAAGGGCACCATCGCTTCCGGGAGAAAATAGTGGGGTGTTTTGTGGAGGTCTGGGGAGAGCGTTGTGGGTGACAGGAGCAGAGCCGCCGAGACCTCAGGGCCCTGGGCAGGAGCAGGTGGGGAAGGAGGGGCGCTTGCTGAGGTGGGCGGAGTCACGCCAGGCGAGGTTTCTGTGGACCATATTAAGGAATATGGGTTTCATATCGTCTGTCATCGACTTACAACTTTGATGGACCTCTGTGAAAATCGAATAGTGTGGACCTGTCTCGAGAGGCGGTTCTGTGTCAACTCTGTGCTGTGTGGCCTTCCTGCAGGCCGTCCTCCTCCCCATCTCCTGCCCGAGGCTCAGCCTGCCCCCCACCTGCCAGCCTTCCGCCCTTGTCATTTGCCGTTTCTGTGCTCAGCGGGCTCCTCGTATCTTGGCTTCTCTGCTCTCTCTCTCTCTCTTTATTTTGATACTCAGGGCTCAGCTGAAATGGACAGGCTTTGGTAAGTGCTCAGGGCTGCTGGAAATGTTGGGTGTGCCTGCAAAGGGCAGCTTCTGACTCTGAGGGCCCTTGGGGTCTTGCACCTCTATGCAAGGTCTTGCACCTTTGGGGTCTTGCTGCTCCTCTGTGTCTACCTGCCCCTTGGCTTTGTTGCTCCCTGCCTGCTTCCTTTACCTTTTTTCTTTAATTTCCACCTCTTGGAACTTTCTCTCATTCCCTCTGCTGGGGACTGTGGTGCCTGTTGTATTGTGTGGAAGCCGTCAAGAAACATGGTATTTTTATCTCTAGTTATTTTCCCACCCAATACATACCCTCCACTTAAATGTTAGAGAAGCAAGTGAAATACTTCAAATAAAATTCCAGATGATGACTCTGGTTTTGGGTACTGGATCAATAGACGGAATTGATTTTTACGCACCTTGCTTAGAGAGGACAATCCCGGGAGAGCAGTGTGTACATATGGGCTTGACGTTTAGCTGCAGGATTATATAAGAAATTGTGTACTGACCGGAATAAGAGCTAGAATTTCTCTCTCTTTTTTTTTTTTTAATTAAAAGAGGAAAAAAACCAGACTTTTCCAGTATTTTATAGTTTGATTAGCAAACCCAGACTTTCACATTCTAGGTAGGAAAAATCCCAAGGCTGCAGGTCAAGGTCATCAGTTTCTTTTCTGAAGCAGAAATTTTTCTTCTGTCTCATGTATTTCATTGGAATGAAGAAAGGGAAAGGAATTAGTGTTTTGCCTTTATACTGAAGGAAAAAAAAAGAAATAAATTTTTAAAGTAACTGGGCAACAAAAATAGGAGATTAGAGAGAGACAGATTTTCTTACTGGCAGTTGGAATGACCAATTCCAATTGATTTTTGGAAACCAAAGTAAACAAAAGTTTTAGAAAGCACGTTTAGGCAGGTCAGAGCCTACTTAAAAATTTTTTTTTAATTGAAATATAGTTGATTTACAGTGTTGTGTTAATTTCTGCTGTATAACAAAATGACTGTTACATACATATATACATTCTTTTTATGTTATTTTGTATTATGGTTTATCCCAGAATATTGAATATGGTTCCCTGTGCTGTACAATAGAACCTTGTTGTTTCCCCAGTCTATATATAGCAGTTTACATCTGCTAACCCCCAGGGGCTGCCCTGCTGGCTCAGTGGTAAAAAATCTGCCTGCAGTGCAGGAGAGCCAGGTTCAGTCCCTGGTTTGGAAAGATCCCCTGGAGAAGAGAATGGCTACTCACCTCAGTATTCTTGCCTGAAGAACTCCATGAACAGAGGAGCTTGGTGGGCTACAGTCCATGGGGTCACAAAGAGTCAGACACAACTGAGTGACTGACACCCCGAACTCCCAGTCCTTCCCTACCCCCTCTTCTCCCTTGGCCACCACGAGTTTGCTCTCTGCGCTGTGAATCTGTTTCTGTTTTCTAGATAAGTTCATTTGTGCTATGTTCTATTTGATTTTTATTTTCCTGTTTATTTGTTTATTCCTTTGGCTGTGCTGGGTCTTCATTGTGGCACACAGGCTCCCCGTTGCTGCACAAGGGCTTTCTCTAGTTGAAGGGCGTGGGCTTCTCACTGTGGTGCCTCCTGCTGTCAGAGCACAGGCTGCAGCGTGCCAGGGCTTCAGTAGCTGCAGCATGCGGGCTTGGTTGCACCGCGGCATGTAGATCCCGGTTCCTGGACCAAGGATTGAGCCTGTGTCCCCTGCATTGGCAGGTGGATTCCCAACCTCTGGGCCACCAGGGAAGCCCCTGTGCCATACAGATTCCATGGATAAGTGATAGCATATGATACTTTCCTTTCTGTTTCTGACTTACTTCACTTAGTGTGATAATCTTAAGTGGCATCCGTATTGCTGCAGATGGCATTATTTCATTCTTTTTCATGGCTGACTAGTATTCCATTGCATGCGCGCACGCGTGTGTGTGTGTGTGTGTGTGTGTGAAATGTATATATACAATACAATGTAATATTTTATATATATTATATGTATTTATATATATATATATTATATATGTATATATATATGTATTTATATTATATAATATCTTCTTTATCCGTTCTTCTGTCAGTGGACTTTTTGGTTATTTCCATGTCTTGGCTACTGTGAATGTGCTGCTATGAATGTAAGGGGTGGATGTATCTTTTTGAATTAGAGTTTTCTCTGGATGTATGCCCAGGAGTAGAACTGCTGGATCTATTTTTAGTTTTCTGAGGAACCTCCACGCTATTTTCCATTGTGGCTGCACGAACTTGCATCCCACCAACAGTGGAGTGTAGGGTTCCCTTTTTTCTCCACATCCTCTACAGCAATTATTATTTGTAGATTTTTTTTTTAATGTTGGCTATTCTGACCAGTGTGAGGTTGTGCTTCCTTGTAGTTTTAATTTGCATTGCTCTAATAATTGATGATGTTGAGCATCTTTTCCTATGCCTATTGGCCACCTTTATGTCTTCTTTGGAGAAATGTCTATTTAGGTATTCTGCCTGTTTTTTGCTTGAGTTGTTTGTTTTTGTTATTGAATTGTATGAGTTGTTTGTATATTTTGGAAATTAAGCCCTTGTTGGTTGTATTGTTTACAAATATGTTCTTCTCATTCTGTAGTTTTTTTTCATTTTGCTTATGGTTTTCTTTGCTGTGGAAATGCTTGTAAGTTTGATTAGGTCCCATTTGTTTATTTTTGTTTTTATTTCTAGTACCTTGGGATCTAAGAAAACATTGGTACAATTTATGTCAGAATGTTTTGCCTGTGTTGTCTTCTATGAGTTTTGTGGTGTCTTGTTTTTTATTTTTTAAGTCTTTAAGCTGTTTTGAGTGAGAGGATACCTTCTAATTCCATTGATTCTCATGCAGCTGTCCAGCTTTCCCAACACCACTTGCTGAAGAGTGTGTCTTTTCCCATCGTCAGTTTCCCAATACATTCCTGCCTCCATTGTTGAAGATTAATTAACCCTAAGTGTGTAGATTTAGTTTTGGACTGTCTAGTCTGTTCCAGAGAAGGCAATGGCACCCCATTCCCGTACTCTTGCCTGGAAAATCCCATGGATGGAGGAGCCTGGTGGGCTGCAGTCCACAGGGCCGCTAAGAGTCAGGCACACTGAGCGACTTCACTTTCACTTTTCACTTTCATGCATTGGAGAAGGAAATGGCAACCCACTCCAGTGTTCTTGCCTGGAGAATCCCAGGGACGGGGGAGCCTGGTGGGCTGCCGTCTATGGGGTCGCACAGAGTCGGACACGACTGAAGTGACTTAGCAGCAGCAAAAGAAGTCTGCTCTGTTGGTCTATATGTCTGTTTTTGTGCCAATACCATGCTGGTTTTATTACTGTAGATTTGTAGTATTGTCTGAAGTCTGTGAGGGTTATGTCTCCAGGCAGGTGAGAGTCTTTATACAGATAGACAGTTTCCATACGTCCAGTTGCCCAGGATGTATGAAAACACAAATTCTGACAATAAGTTAAGAAATATCTCTTAAGTGCCTCCTCTGTATAAGAAATTTCACTATGGTTGAAAAATATCTGAATTTTTTTATTTTTAAATACTGTGATAAGCATAAGAAAAATTATTCTTTGATTAGGTCAGCAGGGCTCTTCTTGTGGATTGGGAAATAAGAACATATATGTGAGTTGAAAAACAGCTGCTTGAGGCCAGGGAGAGGCCTGGAGGGGAGGCCAGCCTGCTGTGAGGTCTTGCTCAAGCTTTTCCTCAGGCAGTCACCATCATGGGCACACGTGGGAATGAAGCAGGGAGCAGACTGTGAACATTCTAGATGCAGCAAGGCTCCCTTCTAGAGTTTACTATTGCTGATTTTTTCTTCATTCCATAGCTACATCTTCCCTTATTTGACATCATCTACTATTTTATTGAGTATTAAATTTCCATATACTTAAGGTAGAAAATGTGTAAAAAATATAAGAAAATATGGATAACTCAGTCTTACCGCTGAGTTAACCATTCTTAGCGTATTTTCTGCCCTTTTTTCTATATCTGTTTTTTTTTTTAATAGTCATCCAGAATTGGGGGAAATGCCAAATATAGTTGGGCTTTTTCATTTAATATTATTGAGTGACACGGGACTGGTCTCACATATGATCTTCAAAACTGTGATACTTTGGGATTTCCCTGGTGGTCCGGTGGTCAGGACTCAGTGCTTCCCCTGTAGGGGGTACAAGTTCAGTTGTGATTGTGGAACTAAGATCCTATAAGCCATGTGGCATGGCCATAAAGAAAAAATTAATACTTTATTGATTGCATAATATATTGGGGTATGAATTTTCATCTCTGATGTAACTGTTACTCCCTCAGTGTCAGACATTGAGATTATTTATCACTGTTGCAAGTAACTTTGCAAGACTCCCTCTTTGTACCTCAGTCTTTATCCAGCCATGGTTGTTTCCCTGTAGGGACCTGCAGGTGGAAAAATGTGGACTACTGGGTGGAGGGCGTGGATTTCCAGGGTCGCTGCGTGTGTGACACGTGTCACTTTGCACCTCCTGCTGTGTGCAGGCGTGTTTGTCTTGCTGTACTTCTGCCAACACTGACACTGTACTGACTTTTGATAAACGTGGCTTTGCTTTGATTTGCGTTTTTAAGGTACTAATGAGGTTAAAATTTTTTTAGTTGTTGGGTATTTTTAAACATCTAAGTTGTTTGTTCATTTCTCTATTTTTTTCCTTTTAGCTTAAAGAGATCTTTTGTAAGGTAAATAACTTTTTAAAAAATCTTATTGATTCTATTTCTTAGTTTATCACTTTGGTGATTTCCTTTTTCTATATTTCTTTTTTTAAACATTGTAAAAGTCTGTCCCTATTGTAAGTTAATATAAAATTGTACCTATATGTTTCTTCTTTGTGCTTTTTAAAAAAACATCTTTAAAATCCATCTGGATTTATCTGGAATGTTATATTCAATGAGACTCTCAGTTGATTTTCTTCCAAAGACTTAGCCGGTTTTCCAAAACCATCTGTGAATAAGTCATTCCTCATTAGTTTATTGTGCTAAATTTATTTATTAAAAAATGCATGCGTGTTTAACGCTTTGGGGCTGTCTGTTCTCCTCCGTTGATCTGGTGCTTGCATCGGTACTCTGGTCATTGCTTGTGTTGTTATTCTTTCAAACAATGCCTTATCCGTTCTTGTTTGCTCATTCTTCCAAATTGTGGTGATATTGGTGGCATTAGTAATGGTGATGATCAGTCACCAAGTGCAGATTGTGCTCCAGGCACTAACTCATTTCATCCTTCAGACAAGTCTGTCACTGTTTTCTGTTTTACAGATGAGAGGAAACAGGCATAGCATAGAAGGTTTGCCCGATGACAAACAGCTTATAAGCAGCAGAACTGGCATGAGTTGAACTCCTTTACAAAGTCTTATATGCTACATGGAGTGATTGAACTATACAAAACTATAGTTACTTTGATATACAGAACTTCCTAATCTTTCAGACAGTGTTCATTCTCCATAGCCAAAAACTAGAATATCATTCTCTTTCTAGTTCTTCTTTTAAGAAAAACATGAGATTTTTTATAGATCTTTTTTATTTTCGGCTGCTGCTGTAATTAGGATTGACTTTCAGTTTCCTAATGATCAAGGCTATTAGGATAATGCTGGCCTTTTGTGTAATAGTCTACTTGACAGCCATCCTGAATGCTGTATTAGAATTTGAGGCAATATAGGATTTAACATTTTGTTGGCACCCAGTGTATCTCCTAGTCACAACAAAAGACAGTAGTAGATAATAAGGTTTTGAAGAACAGGAGACATCTACTCAAAACCTTATTTTATAGGTTGAACAATCTCATTTTTTGTAAAGATCCAGGGAAGGAATAACAAGTTACAATCAGAAGATCCACGTGGTTTGAACATTTTCCTGTTTTGTTCAAAACGTGGCTTTCAATGTATATTTCTATTGTGAGCAGGATCTGCTTTTGATTCTGAAATAAGAATCTGCTTCAGATCTTTGAAACTTCATTTGAAGGTGAGAGATCAACTCCCTATGGAAAGGTTCTTTTTTACAAAATCAGTTGACCTGGAAATGCTGCTTAGTATTTCTGGCCACTGAGCTTTAGAAAGAATTTAGAAAAATTAGGTTCTGGTCAGTATATCCATGCTTGTAAGGCTGACAAGAGCCCAACACTGCTTTAGCTTTTCCTTCACTATTGGCAAGCTGGGCATTGTGTCTTGGTTCCTCCTTACTTTCTATTTCTATATTTCATGATCTTACATATGTATTACAAAATCATCAAGGGGAATTAAAAGCTATCTGGTACAAACATAAAAAGGTAAAAATTGTCAGTTGATCATTGTTGCAGTGAATCAAACTAGATGAGCCGAGTGTTTTGCATAAGACTAGGGTTTGTCATGGCAGCCCCTCCCGCGATCTGTGGGGTCCCCCTGGCGGCCGGGCAGGGTCGTCACTTCTCAGGGCTGGCCACGGAACTGCTCTGTGGAGTGACAGCCCCGCGGGCCACTGCCCGGGCTGCGTCATCTTTCTGTACTGCTGCCTGCGTCCCCGCCCAAGAAATACGGGAGTCATGTGCTCCGCAAGTGGGACCGGCAAAGGATGTCTGTGACATCCTGGCCTTTCTCCCTCTTCCCACCTGCTCTGCCCTTCCTTCTGATCCTCATCCTGTGCTCTTTGGCCTAAAGCCCTGTGCTCCATCAGAAGGGAGCTCACATGCCAGGAGCTGATGGTTTTCTTGAATCTGACATTGAGAAAGTGTGCATATGAATTTTTTCTTTTTGTGTGTTGATTCTAACTTTTTAAAACTTTATTGGGATATAATTTTAGTCTTAGAGAAAATTATAAGAATGATGATAGTGCAGGACCCCCTGTGGACTTGTTATTCTAGAGTCACCTATTTTTAACATTCTCCTTAGTTTTTCCCTCTGTGTGTGTGTGTGTGTGTGTGTGTGTGTGTGTGTGTGTGTGTAGATTCAGGGGGTGGGAACCATTTGAGAGTATGTTGTAATCATCAGAGTGCTTAGGTCCTGTAGTATTTTTTCCTAAGAATAAGGATATGCTCTTAACATAATTGGCACAGTTACCAAACCTCAGTCAGTTTTGCAAGAGAAAATACTTTGATCTAATCTGTCATTCATATGCTGATTTTGTCAGTTGACTTAACAGTGTTCTTTGTAACATTTCTTTTCCTTCAGTCTAGGGTTAGATACTACCTTTAGTTTTCATATCTTCACAACCTCCTTTAATCTGGAACATTTCCACAATCATTTTTTAAAATCTTTTGCAACACTAACATTTTTGAAGAATACAGTTTTGTTTTAAAATAATATTCCTCTTCTGGGGTTTTCTGATGGTTCCTCATGAATTAGAATCCCCTGAAACACTTCAGTACATGGTGATACATTTTTCTCAGTGTCTTATCTGGAGACATGAGATGACCTTAACTTGATCACCCACTGAAGGTATTGTCCAGTTTCTCCCCTGTACGTTTACTCTTTTTTCCTTTGAACCTAATAGCTGTGAGTAGAGAGCTACTTAGTGACTTTGTACAACCTCTTCATCAAAATTTCTCCCAGTTAATTTTTGTAATTTTTAAAAAAACTTTATTAGGTTATCTTAAGATAATAATGTGAGGTTTTAAAAGCAAATTAGCTACTGCCTATTGAAATACTTTCTCTAGCAAGGTTAAACAAACATAAAATTACGATATATTCAGAAACTGAACTGGTTGATTAGTTGCTTTTTCAACCAATCAGAATGGTTGATTTTTCCTTGTCTAAGCTGTCCTCCTCTGTTTGTATGCATTTACCTCATTAGTTAGAAAAATAGTCACCACCATTTCACTGTAGTAAAAGTAATCAACTTTATCTCCTTCAGGCAATTTCTAATAGAAGGTTCATTATATTTGTATGTTCAGTCATGTCTGACCCTTTGTGGCCCCATGGACTACACCCTGCTGGATTCTTCTGTCCATGGGATTTTTCAGGCATACTGCAGTGGGTTGCCATTTCCTGCTCCAGGGATCTTCCCGATCCCAGGATTGAACTTGTGTCTCTTGCATCTCCTGCACTGGCCGGCAGATTCTTTACCACTAGCACCACATGGGAAGCCTCTAGTAGAGGACTGAAGTGAAGTGAAGTGAAATCGCTCAGGAACGTTTAGAAGTGAATACAGGCACATTTACTGTACTTTGCATCTACTGCATTTTTTTGCAAATTGAAGATTCCTGGCAACCTTGTGTTTAACAAGTCTATTGATGCCATTTTCCTGCAGCATTTGCTCATTTCATGTCTGTGTGTCACACGTTGATAATTCTCACAACATTGCAAACTTCTTCATGCTTATTATATTAGCTATGGTGATCTGTGATCAGGGATCCTGATGTTGCTGTTGTAATTGTTTTGGGTGCCATAAACAATGCAACATAAGATGGTAAACTTATTCAATAAATGTTGTGGTGTTCTAACTGCTCTGCTGACCAGCCCTCCCCATATCACTCTCCTCCTTGTTGGGCCTCCCTAGTCCCTGAGACACAGCAATGTTGAAGATGAGCCAGTTAATAACCTTACAGTGGCCTCTCAATGTTCAAGTGAAAGGAAGAGTTGCGTGTCTCTCATTTTAAATCAAAAGCTAGGAGTGACTAAGCTTAGTGAGGAGGGTGTGTTGAAAGCTGAGACGGCAGAAAGCTAAGCCTCCTGTGCCAGTTAGCCAGACTGTGAATGCAAAGGGAAAGTTCTTTTGCTTTTCCAGCGATCACATAAATGATGAGAAAGCAACACAGCTTTATTGTTGAAATGGCGAAAATTGTAGCATTCTGGATAGAAGATACAACCAGCCATAACATTCCTCTAAACCAAAGCACAGTCCAGAGAAAGGACCAAACTCACTTCCATTCTATGAAGGTAGGCTGAAAGAGATGAGGAATCTGTAGAAGAAAAATTTCAAGCTGGCAGAGGTTGGCTCATGAGGTTTAGGAAAAGAAGCCATCTTACAATATAAACATGCAAGATGAAGCAGCTAATGCTGATGTAGAAGCTGCAGCAAGTTATCCAGAAGATCTGGCTCAGACAGTTAATGAAGGTGGCTGCACCAAACAGATCTTCATTGTAGGAGAAAGGCCTTACACTGGAAGAAGACGGCATCCAGGACTTTTGTAGCTGGAGAGGAGAGGTCAGTGCCTGCCTTCAAAACTTCACGGGACAAACTGACTCTTGTTAGGGGCACTGCAGCTAGTGACTTGAAGTCAAAGCCAGTGCTCACTTAACCATTCTGGAAATCCTAGAACCCTTCAAAATTGTGCTGACTTTACTCCTTTTCTGCTCTACACGTGAGCAACAAAGCCTGAATGCCAGCACATCTGTTTACAGCACAGTTAATGAGTATATTAAGCCCACTGCTGAGGCCTACCACTCAGAAAAAAGGTTCCTTTCAAAATGTGGCTGCTTACTGAGAATGCACCTGGTCACCCTAGAGCTCTGAGGATGCTGGGAGCCAGCGTGAGGAAGCCCACCCGTGACAAGGTCATGTGGCAGAGTTCTGATGGGCAAGGCGAGTCAGATCTCAGAGTGTCCCCCTGGTATTTCCTGAGCGTGTACCCCAAAACCAAAAATCTGCCAACCTTTGTACTGTGCCTTTCCACTCTTCTGACACACTCTGGAAAAAGTCAACTTCTGCATTTGAAAGGGATGTTTCAGTTAAACCCCCTCTGATAGCTCTCTAGCTTGCCTAACAGGTTCCCCCAGACCTCTTACAGCTTGTGATTGCTTACAGCCCCACAACCGTGAGAGGAATACAGAGCCTTTTCTAGAGAGTTAAAAATCATATTGGTGATGAGTTTTCACTGTTGACTCCATGATGGCTGCCAGACCTCCATATTCTTTATCTTTTAGGCACCTGGGAGGATGTTAATCAATGTAATCGGGATGTAGAAAAAGATATATAGTAATTTTGATGTTAGCAACACTAGACTTTTGAGTTAATTACTTTTCTTTTGTTATAAGTCACTGTACTCCTTACTTATTATAAATTGTTGTATCTTTGCTATGTAAGAATGTAACTTTATTTAGTCTTTTCTGAGAGTGGCACCAGACTTTGGGAAGAACAACACTTTTAACACAAATAAGTCTTCTGGTTGACAAACCATTATTGGAAAAGAGGCTATAAAATGCTAATTGGCTCTCTAGCTAGAAGATGATGTAAATCACCTAAGACTTGCGTATACAATTAGGTATGCAGAGAGAAAGCCTGGTTTTGATAAAAGTCAGGGCTGCTGACATTGCATAAGTTTGTATTACCCATTGATCTCTATGTACAATCAAAAAGGTATAAAAGGCCTTTCTAGACAATGGAGGCCGGGCCAGTCATTGAAAGGACTGGTTTCCCCCGTGTCTCCTCTTTACTCTAATTTCAGGCTGAATTCCCATCTGGGGCATGGAGGCTCGCCATGTCTACTTACTTGTCCCGGCTTCTAAGATCCGTAAGAGAGAGAGCCCAAGGTGGGGCGCTCTCCGGTATTCAAAGGGGCACCAGCGTCCTAATGTAGATGGTGCAAGTTCCTTGTCTGGAACTTTATTGGCTTTCCACGTAAACCAAGTTATTCAGCCTCTTTTCTCCGCTAAAATTTCCTACTACACTATTTCTTCCTAACCTAATCTTATATTTCTATATTAATAAATAAGTTTTTCCTCACCTATGCCATTCACGCTTCGAGTTACCCTGGATCCACCTGAGCTGGACCCCGGCAGATGGAGGTGCAGGAGGTTCATACTGTTTTCATGCCTGCCGATATCCATTCTGCAGCCCATGGATCAAGGAGTAATATTGATTTTCAGGTCTTATTATTTGAGTAATATATTTTGTGAGGGTATAGGTGCCATGGAGAGTGATTCCTTTGATGGGTCTGGGCAAAGTCAATTGAAAACCTTCTAGAAAGGATTCACCATTGTAGATGCCATTAAGAACATTCATGGGAAGAGGTCACAGTATCTGCAGGCATTTGAAAGAAGTTGATTCCAGCTCTCATAAATGACTTTGAAGGGTTCAAGACATTAGTAGAAATAACTGCATATGAGGTGAAAATAGCAGGAGAACTAGACTTGGAGGTGGAGCCCTGAAGATGTGGCTGAAGTGTTGCAATCTAAGGGTAGAACTTTAAGGGATGAGGAGTTGGATGAGTGAAGAAAGTTTCTTTTAAAAAAATGCTCTATTTCTTTTTTTTTTGGATTTGCATCTCTTTATTTATTTTTTAATTTAATACTTTATTCCATTTCACAATACTGCATTGGTTTTGCCATACACTGACATGAATCAGCCCCAGATGTACACGATCTCCCAATGCCGAACCCCCTTCCCCCACCTCCCACCCCACACCATCTCCCCGGATCATCCCGTACACCAGCCCCAAGCATCCTGTATCCTGTATTGAACATAGACTAGTGCTTCATTTCTTATATGATTGTATACATGTTTCAGTATGTATACATTCTCCCCAATCATCCCACCCTCTCCCTCTCCCTCAGAAGCCAAAAGTCCGTTCTATACCTCTCTGTCTCTTATGTTGTCTCACTTACAGGGTCATCATACTATCTTTCTAAATTCCATATATATGTGTCAGTATACTGTATTGGTGTTTTTCTTTCTGGCTTACTTCACTCTGTATAATCGGCTCCAGTTTCATCCATCTCATTAGAACTGAGTCAGATTTATTCTTTTTAAGGGCTAATACTCCATCGTGTATATGTACCACAGATTTCTTATCCATTCATCTGCTGATGGACATCTGGGTTGTTTCCATGTCCTGGCAATTATAAACAATGCTGCAATGAACATTGGGGTACACGTGTCTCTTTCAATTCTGGTTTCCTCGGTGTGTATGCCCAGCAGTGGGATTGCTGGGTCATGATTCTTTACTCCTTTAAACACGTTCACTTCTCAGTCTGTTTTGGCTGTGCTGCGTCTTTGCGGAGAGGCACAGGCTCTCCCCAGTCGCGGGGAGTAGGGGTGCTCTGTCGCTGTGCGTGGCTTCTCGTGGCAGTGGCTTCTCTGGTGGAGTGTGAGCTCAGCACTAGGTGGTGTGTGGGCTTAGTTGCCCCGCAGCATGTGGAATCTTCCTGGACCAGGATTGAACCCATGTCCCCTGTATTGGCAGGCATATTCTTACCCAGTGGACCACCAGGAAAATCTAAGAAAGTAGTTGCCTGACGTCGGAATCTACTCCTGGTGAAGATGCTATGAAGATTGTTGACATGACAACAAAGATTTAGAATCTAACATAAACATAATTTATAAAACAGCAGCAAGGTTTAAGAGGATTAACTCCAGTTTTGAAAGTTCTGTGAGTAAAATATTCTCAAACAGCACTGAGAATTTCTCATCTCATGCAGAGAAATCATTCATGAAAGGAGGACTTGATCAGTGTGACAAACTTCATTATTGTCTTAAGAAATTTCCACAGCCACTTCAACCTTCAACAACCACCGTTGAGATCAGTCAGCAACCATGAACGCTGAGGCATTATCCACCAGCAAAAAGATTATGGCTTGTTGCAAGTTCAGATGATGGTTAGCATTTTTTAGTAATAAAATATTTTTTAATTAAAGTATATTGTTTGTTTAGGCATGCATTTGCACACTTAATGGACAAGTGTATAGCACGAATATAACTTTTAGATGCACCAAGAAGTCAAAAAATTCACGTGACTCACTTTAATATGATACTCTGTTTATTTGGGCAGGGGAGGGGGGTCGTCTATAAGTGAGCTCTGCAGCTCGGCAAGGTGAGCCTGTGCATGTTGGGCTACCTGGGCCTATCTTCTCTGCTGTGTGCAGAGGTGAGCTCCTGGCAGAAGCCCTTTCACCTGCAGAGCAATCTGCCAACTAAAAGGGACCGTTCTCCATATGTGATACAATGAGGTTAGTACTACTGTTCAATATGTTATATTAAAAATAGTATGATTAATCCGGAAAAAAAAATAGTTTCTGTGGCTGTGCCTCTGTAGGGACCGTAGAAACTAAAACACTCTTCCTCTCATTGGTGAGAAAAGTATTTTCTTCATGGTGAGGTGACTTTCTCATGCACAGTTTGTTCTTATTTCATGTTAAAACTGTGCAGGTGGAATTGCCTGCAGGGTGACACTGGGTTAGCTTCCTAGCCCGGTCCCTTGGGACTGGGTAAGTCGCTTAGTCCCTGACTTTCTCCTTAATTATGAAACAGAGATGTTGATACCTGCTACATGAAGTTATTAGGAGTGAAGGCGATCTGCTTGTAAGGTGAGTTAGTGCCTGGCCACTAGATGGTGCGGAGCGTAGGGATGGTTATGATTATTTTTCCTGAGAAGTCCCGTGAGGGTATGGGCGTGGTCCCTGGGGAAGATGTCACATCAACAGTCTGATGTGTGTTTGCTGGGAACCAGAGGCCAGAGCCGGCAGTGAATCCATCATGGGACCCACAAGCCCAGACGCCTAGTCTGGCCCTGAGGTGCTGGGATCAGAGGATGACTGGGTTCTTAATCCGCCGGGGCCGACTGTCAGCCAGCGGGCACTGTTTCAGCCCCGGGATGGTTCTTACAGCTTGGAAGGTGTCAAGGTGCATCATGGCACTCTGTGGCCAGATGCTGGCGTGGGGGGGCCCAGGGAGGCCCACGGGGACATCCAGGAGGAACCAGCAGCCTCCTCCGCAGCATGTGTGGTTGGGGGTGGCTCTGCCCAGCGTGTGCTCCATGCTGAGGGGTGTGTCGGGTTGTCTAGACACCCTGGCTGCCAGCCCGGGATTTTATCCCCCGGGGACATGCAGTCGACCCGCCACCAGACTGCCGAGGGACGCTGAGACTGTAAAGCTTGGAGTAAACACACCTGAAAGTCTGATTGAGTCTTGCCTTTCACTTAGTGAGACGGCCAGGGCTTGCTCGACTGTGGCTGTGTTTCGCCATTTGCCTCTCCAGCTTCCCCAGGACTTGTGGCTCTTTGCGGGGCAGGCTCAGATGTGCTGCCTATGTTCTGGCCGTGGCCCCCTGCTTCCCTCCCATCACTTTTAAGACTTGCTGTCCCAGATAGGCAAGCTCAGGAAGCCAGTCTGTGTGTGATGTTAAAAAATAAATAAATAAATGGCAACCTAATACCACCAGAAATAGAGATTATTTAAATGATCCAAACTAAGGCAGAGGCAACTTTAATTAGCTTTTTATAGGTTCAGTATTTTGGCTGGATGAAATTGCTTATTTTACGTTTAAGTTTTCTTTGTATCCTTAAAAAGGACGCCTAAGGATTAAACAAAGCACCAAAAGAATCACACTATTTTCAGCTCTCTGGCAAAGCTGGTATAAAGCTACTTCATTGTTGCCCTAAATTGATTTAATCTTTCTGGAAAGCAAACTAGTTGAGTGTAACCAAAGCTAGAAAATTATTCATAACTTCTTTTGCCCCTGGCTGGTCAATTTTAGGACTCTCTCCCACAGAAATAGCTTCTCCCTCAGAACCAACAGAGGGACTAAAATATGCTTTGCACAGAGAAGGTTTTCCTGCTCTTTGTGGCAGTGAGAATGTACAATCAGCAGAAATGTAAGCTGTGGAGAGGAGCACGGGGCATAAAGGACCGCAGTGATCCTGAGTTGTTCTGGGGTGGGGGGAGGGACGCTGGGAGAACGGCTGCTCCCTGGATGCCGTGCGCAGTGCTCTTAACCACATGGCCTAGAGCCACGCAGAGTCCTCTGTGGGATCCTCCCCCCCTACCCCTGTGGAACCCACAGCCAGAGACGAGGCCAGGCCAGGCTCCTGGTGGCTTTCAGACCAGGGCCCGCGTGCTGCGCTCACTGTGTCTTCATCAGCTCAGACAGTCATTGAGAATGATGGAAATGGGGTGAATGCTTGCTGGCTTATTTTCTGTTTCCTTTTAAAATGGAATTTATACAGAAAAACCCCCAATTCTGAACATAACAGTAGCTCTCTTATTAGCTGGTGAATATATGTTCATTGTTGCTTAGAAGCACAGGCTGACTGACTATAGGCTTCTGAGTAGCTTGGCCTCTGGAAACTGACTCTCCACTGAGCAGGAATTACCCAGCTTTTCATTAGAAATCCCAGACTTTTTGAGATTTCTGTAGTTTCTGTATAAAGAGAATCCTTAATACTGGACAGAATGGAGATTTTGTATAAGCTAAGGTTTTTAAATGAGGCATTTTCAGTTGGTAGAAAACAGCGTCTGCATGTGCGGCCAGGTATCTTTGCAGCAGTTGAACGAGGTGGGGGAGAGCTTACGGGTGAACGCTGCAGGGTGGCTGGGAGCCCTGTGCCTTGCATTGGACCTGTTTGCGTGTGTTCACATACACGGCCACATACGTTTGACCCCCTTGTGTACATGCACCCAGTAAACACACAGGGGAGCTGCCACGTTCTTTGAAGCTGTTTCTTTGTCTGACCTGAATGCTTTCAGAGCTGTGGTTCTGGTGTGCTGCACTTGAGTCCTGTCTGGGCTTTGACAGCAGGCTCCAGAAGGATAGCATCTGCAGGTGTCACAGTCCGCTGCAGGAAGCCCCAGGCACCCTTAATCACAGGCAGGTTGGTTGGGACGGCTCACTGTTGTGAGCTTGTCTGTTTTTACGCTGGCAAACAGGTGGCCAGTAGCTGTTTTTTTCCTCCACAGTCAGGCATTCATTTCTGAAGAAATTGTTGACATAGTGACCTCCCTCATACCCTCTCTCCCTGTATCGCCCACCAGTGTGGGGCTGTGTCATCCCAGCCATGCACCGTTTACCTCCACGGAGAAGAAAAAGATGAGTAACACCTCGTCTCGGCTCCTAGGAGGGAGACAGGGTAGCCATGTGTATGTAAATGCATGCAGATAAATTCTGCTGAGAGGTAAACATGAAGTGCATTAGAAACATGGAAGGTTGAGTGAGATTTAGAACCTCTCTTGGATGATTACAGTGGACCCATTCCTGGTCTTTCTGTCAATAAAAGGAGTAGAAAAATATATCTACTTGATTGCAAGCAGGAAAATAAAGGAGGACCGCTTATAGAAAAGTTTGAAATCCAGTGCCCTGAGGCTTCCCTCCAGGCTCATATGTCTGTTGCCAAAGAAGTCTCCCCTGTCTTCCTGGCCCCACACAGCAAGCAGCCTTTCAGGCACAACGTGTGCTCCTCGCACACTTAGACTCTCAGCCGTTGGACAGCATCCCGCCCTCTGCACACCATACGAGGCTCCAGGATATCTGCCCCCAGCCCTGTCTGTCGCTGGTCACCACGGGCACCCCCCCTGCAGCCACACTGGAAGAGCTTTGGTATTTGTATTTAGAATTTGATCAAAATCTAGCTTAACTCAGCCATTCATTCTGAGAATGTGTTGATGTCCGTATTTAAGGAGTCTGAGAACTTATAGTGAAACATACTTGGTAAATCAGCTTTACATACCATTTTCAAAATAATCATTTATACAAAGATATAGAAATATGTTTGTTACTCAGCAGCCATCAAAGTGTTTATTTTATGTTCCATTGTGTCCCTGCTGTGTAAAAACTATTCAAAGTTCTTCCAGCTTGTTGGTTAGCTTTTGCTGTGTAACAGATTACCCCAAGATCTAGCAGTATGAAACAACAAATGTTTATTATCTCACACAGTTTCCCTGGGTTAATCCAGAAATGGCTTTGCTGGGTGGTTCAGGCTCAGGGTCTCTTATGAGGTCAGAGTGCCCTGAGGCTTCCAAGTTCACAGTGATGGTTGTGGGGAGGTCTCAGAGCCTCCCTGGCTGTTGACATGTGGCCTCAGTTCCTTATTAGCTGGAGCTTACCATCAGCTGCCTGTGTGTCCTCACAGCATGGCAGGCATCTTCCCTGAGAACAGGTGAGCCAGGATGGATGGGTGGATGGATGAATGGGTGGGTGGATGGATGGGTGGGCGGATGGGTGGATGGAGGTTGGGACCAGGACAGAAGCCGTGATCTTCTTTCCTAATCTCAGAAATAGCATGTCATCCCTTCTGTCGTTCTTTGCCATATAGTGCAGGGCAGCATTGTACTATGGGGGTGGGGTCTGTAGAGGGTGCCAGTCCTATAAGCTGGGAATCTTGAGGGCTCTCGGAGGCTGGCTGCCACACCTGCTCCTAGAGAGGTCTTCAAGTTTGTGACTTAGTGTGAGTGCATTGATGTAAAATCATTAAAAGGGGAATCTGAGATTCAAGGGCACAACCTACTCACTTTTTTCCCTCTTAAATCAGGACTCCTCTAATTTTCACTTCTTCCAGTGACCTTCTTAGCTCAGGTTATGAAGTACACAGGCATCTGGCTGCAACGGTTACATCCTCCCAACAGACAGGACTCATACAACCCCAAATCCAAAAAACAGAGGCCAGTGTTATTAAGAAGGGCTCTCAGGCTTGCTGTCTCATTTCTTTCAGGCCTGAGGCATATGGATCCTGCTTGTTTCCTGGGTGGGTATAAATGTAAAACTTGGTTGTTATTGGGACTGTTCTAGAAGAGGAAAATTTGCCAGGAAAATGAGCTCAGGGAACTGAGTCTTCTGGGCGTTCGGGTCCCCAAGGGAGTGCTCCTGATCTCCTCTCCCGTGGTCCGGTGGTTCATTCTGCACAGCTGCAGAGACCGCCTCCTGCCTCCTGATGGGGCTGCCTCCCCTGCTCTGACTGGCAGTGAGTGATGGGGCGAGGGACTCCAGGCCCTTGGTGTGACAGCGAGGAGGGAGAGGGTTCCTGGGTCCTTCGCCTGGTGTGACTCTGTGTCCCAATCAGCGTCTCTGTCACCCCCAGGCAGGGGCCAGTGGTCGCCCGGGACAGAGCATTTGTGTCATTGACGAGGTGGGGAAGATGGAGCTCTTCAGCCAGCCATTCATCCAGGCCGTCCACCAGGCGCTGTCCACACCGGCGACTGTGGTCCTCGGCACCATTCCCGTACCCAAAGGAAAACCACTGGCCCTCGTGGAGGAGATCAGAACCCGAAAGGACGTGAAGGTGTTCAGCGTGAGTACCCCGTGGGCGCGGGCAGGTGCCCTGAAACAGTGTGTGGCTCTGAAGCGCACCTGTGGTTTCAAGTCACCATAGCTTTTCCTCTCAGGCTAGAACATAGGCGCGCCTCACTTCCTGTGAGTTTATAGAGCTGAAATTACACCTCTGCTTGCTGACAAAGCAGTCTTGCCTCTGGGGACCGCAGGAGGGTCCAGCTCCTCCTGCTGCCCTCCCCCCGCCCCCGCCAAGCCCTGGGCCTTGCCAGCTTCAGCCCCGTCCAGCTGCAGTGCTCTGGGCTGAGTGCATCTCTTCCCAGGTGATGAGGTTACGGAGGCAGGCAGTGCTGTTTTATTTTAAAGGTTTCCCTTTGAAACCGACCCCCTTCTGCTTGTGAGGGGAAGGACTTTTGGCTACAGGTTGAGGCACAGATTCCAGATGCTGTGGAGCAGCACTGTCTTGAGACCTTCCCACCACCAGGGTGAACATGTGCTCCCCTCACCAGGCAGGGCCATAGCCATTAGCGATGTGTGATTGTTCACATTTGAATTAAATGACACTAAATTAAGCTAGAAAAATCTTTTTCTCAGTCACACTGGCCACTTGTCAAGTACCCAGCAGGTAAGACACTCTGCCTGGAAGTGCGCCGCCGGCTCTGGGCAGGCCCAGGAGCCTGTCTTCACGAGCTCCGGGGGCTCTCAGGTCCCTGCAGTGGGAGGAGCCATGGGGTGGAGCTGGTGAAGGGCAGGTAGGTCAGGGGCCGTGGCTCGGCCTGTTCTCAGCGCTGATGGTGCTGCTGGGTTTTGCCCACATACGCGCTTTTCTCCCGTCATCCCTCTGCGTCCTTCTTCTCGGATACTGTCCTCCCTGTGGCACCTTAGTGTCTGCGTCAGTGACAGCCACATCACTGTGCTCACACCCTCCCCCGACCAAGTGAACCAGTGGAGCTGCACCAGCTGCAGAGTAACTGGGAACACCTCACATCACTGGTCCCTTGTCACCAGGGTCAGCTGCCTTCAGTGGGATGTCCACATGTTATCCCCATAGTGTCCAGGGTACTTCTGGGCAGTTGGCAGCCATTAAGTTTAGAGCAGCCAGGGCTGGAGTAATGTGTCTGTAAGTTGTTTAATTCATTTATTCTCTCACTTACTTGGTAAGTCAGAGATTGAGCATCTCTGTGCATGAATTGAGCATCTCCTGTGTGCTCGGCCTCATTCTAGGTCTTGGTGATGAACGAGACACAGGTCCTTATCCTCATGGAGCTGAAATTCTAATGGAGGGGCTGGATAGCAGAAATGTGAGCAGGCAGTTATGTGGTTTCAGTATGGCTAAATGCAGAGAACGTGAGCCCAGGCACTGTGGTCTTTGGGGGCAGGTGGTAGTGATCAGGGCAGGCCTGGGAGCCACGCAGGGTCACTTCCTCAAAGGGCGTGACCATGTCTTCAGAGTTTTATGTTACCTTCTCTCTGTCTTACACTGCGTGGCCTCCGTATTAGAGTTTTTGGTTGTGATCATAGAGTTTCTGTGGAAACAGAGTCAGTGAATAATAAAAGATCATGAAAGACAGTTAGTCTTCAGGTCAGATAGCTTCCAAGCTGAGGGCCTGCAGAGCTGCTGATGCTAAGCTCCAGGGATTGGGTGTCTCTGCAGACTAATAGCCTTGCAGTGGACTTGGGGGTTGACTGTTAAATCAGAAACAAGTGCTGTATCTTAAAACAATACCACAGCTTCTCCTCTCTAAGCTAGGAAATTATTCTCTAGGCAAGGTAATCATTGATCTTAATGATGTATAAATAAAGTGATTAGCTTTTGGTTAATTATGCAAGAGACCCCGTTATTCTTGTCTTTCCTGCATTCCTTTGGGTCTCCTGTGAACCTTCTGTGCATATTTTATAAATGAAGAAGCTCACTCATCTGCAGATTTAGGAGTTGGGTTAGATGTTTCTTTAGTCCTTTCTCTTTCTAATAAGCAGCAAAGTTAACCTGAATTTATTTTTGAGAGCATCGTTTGCATCAAATACTTAGTCCATGGTGCAAGCACATGTGGAGAGTGTACCCTTCCCTCCAGAAAAACAGACCATGGGACAGTCAAAATCTGGAGATGAGAAGAGAGATCGCTGTGAACAGAAGGAGTGGAGAGAGGTTTCCAGAAGGTAGGAGTTCTTGGGTGGATTTTTGAAGAGGAAAGAGAGGACAGGGAGGGAGAATATTCCAAATAAGGAAATAATTTATGTATACATGGAGGACAGCTTCCCCGTGCTCACAGATGATTTGGAGATGGGGCTGCAGTCATGATGCTGGGGAAGCCTTCATGGTGACTCAGAGCTGTCCACAGCGCCTATACTGTTCATCATAGGGTTTAGGTGAACAGTGCCTTATTTACCAGAAAGACAGCTGAGGACATTTCCAGTTTGAGAGAAAGTGTTCATCCTCCTAAGTACAGCTGACAGCCTCGGATGTTGTACATAAATCAGACCTAAGAAGACCTGAGTGGTGGATGGAAGAATGCACAGACTGGGGGCCTCAGGACCCCAGGACAGCACGGGAGACACAAATGGAAGTCACTTGTCATGCCAAGGACCAGAACAATCAGCCTGAGTGAGAAGGGTACATAGCCACCATGCCAGCAGAAGGATGACATGGATGTTGGGATTATAGCTGCTGCTGCTAAGTCACTTCAGGCATGTCCGACTCTGTGTGGCCCCATAGACGGCAGCCCAACAGGTTCCCCCATCCCTGGGATTCTCCAGGCAAGAACACTGGAGTGGGTTGCCATTTCCTTCTCCAATGCATGAAAGTGAAAAGTGAAAGGGAAGTCACTCAGTCATGTCTGACTCTTTGCAACCCTATGGACTGCAGCCTGCCAGGCTCCTCTGTCCATGATTTTCCAGGCAAGAGTACTGGAGTGGGGTGCCATTGCCTTCTCCGGTTATAGGGCAGAGATTTTTCAAACAACCATCATAAACATGTGTCAGCAATCAATTACAAACCCACTAGAAACAAATAGAAAATAGAAAGCCTCAAGCAAAGACATCAAAAATTTCAGCAAAAATAGGGAAGCTCTAAGGAGGATTCAAATGAAAATTTCAGGATGTGAGGTGCAATGACTGAATGAGAAGGTCCGTGGCTGGACCCAACCAGCTGAAGGGAGTTGACAGAGGACAGAATCAGTGAATGCGAGCAGTGGAATGGTAGAGATTGCCCAAGAACAGACTAAAAAAGTTAAAAGCCAGAGCCACAGGGAGCTGTGGAACTCGGGAGTGTAGAAACTTCCATCCTTACGTAAGTTCAGGCATTGAAGGTTCCCTTCCTGAAAATTTTCTTTCCCTCTCAGAAGTTTAGAAATGTTTTCCTTGTTTATTCTGGAGCTTACTGCTAAGTGTGTAGCTACTGAAACATGTTTTAAATATATGCCTGTTGGGAGTATAGGTCAGTGGTAGAGCATTTGATTGCAGATCAAGAGGTCCCCAGTTCAAACCCAGTTGCCCTCTCTAAGGTCTAAATTTGGGCTTCCCTTGTGGCTCAGCTGGTAAAGAATCCACCTGCAATGCAGAAGACCTGGGTTTAATCCCTGGGATGGGAAGATCCCCTGGAGAAGGGAAAGGCTACCCACTCCAGTATTCTGGCCTGGAGAATTCCATGGATTGTATAGTCCATGGGATCGCAAAGATTTGGACACAACTGAGCAACTTTCACTTCACTTCATGAGGTTGTTTGAGACCAAATATCAGAAAACATTCAATGGTGATGTCAGTGCTCTGGGGACGAGAGGTGAAGACCTTCACAGGTCCAGATTATGACTGATTACTCAGATCACGGCTCTTTACTGCTTCCATCCTTCTCTGATCAACATTAAGAAATACTTTTATCCCTGCTGGTCACTGCTAACAAAAAGTACGAGTTTGGTCATACTGGTGGCATTTCCAAACCATGTTGCTTTTGATTTCCTGAGAAATGTCTCCTTGTTGGAGATGCTAGAGAATGCTGCCTTCTGAGGGTCCAGGGGAGATGCCTGGGGTCTGAGGATTGGGGGTTGAGAGGCCCAGGCTGGCAGCCCCCAGTCCTGGGAGACCTGAAGGCAGTGCTGAGGTCCATCAGTGTGTGGGGATGTGATAGCAGCCTCCTCATCAGGGACGGCTGGCATGCTTATCCAAGGTTAGTGGGGGCACAGCCAGGATTCAGACCTCAGTCTTTCCACCCCAAAGCCTAAGCATCAGCGTAGCCCTGCTGTGTGTTAACTTTGAGGGTAGGGATGGTTCAGGTGACTTCAAAAATCTAAGATTCCTAGAGATTATTTGTTTTTTCTACTTTATAAAAATATTGCTGTAACTAAAATCTGTTCTACTATTCTGAATTCAGAGCCATTTAAACTTGTTGTCCATCAATCCCTTTTTCTTCTTTTAGTTTTTGCCAGTGGATTGCAAGATCACAAAATGGGGAGTAGGTCCCAGCTTCCCTCCAATTTGAAAATTTCTAGACCTCCTCTTACTCTTCCTGGCCATGGTTATTTTAACCAAGCAAAGTATAAACCATTTTAATCTCACCAGGAATTTGATGCTATTTCTGGGTCACAGACTCCTGTAAGCACAGAAGAGAAAGTACACCTGCCAACTGCTATGTAAGAAGGCAGCAGGCAGGGTTGTTTTTTTTCTAATAGAAATTAACAAGCTAATCCTAAAATTCTTATGGAAATTCAAAGGACCCAGTTAAAACAACTGTGAAAAGGAAGAATGATGTTGGAAGACTCACACTTCCTGATTTCAGAACTTACTACAAAGCTACAGTAATCAAGACAGCGTGGTGCTGATACAGGGACAGGCACGTAGATCACTGGGGTGCAATCAAAGTCCAGAAGTAAACCTTTACATCTGCAGTCAACTGATCTTCAGCAAGAGTGCCAGGACAAGTTAACAAAGAATAATTTTTCAGCAAATGGTGCTGAAAAATTGGACATCCACATCCAAAAGAATGAGGTTGAACTCTTACTCACATCAGACACAAAAATTAACCCAAACTCATAGATCTGCATGTAAGAATGAAACTATATAAGTCCTTGAAGGACATGTAGGAGTAAACCTCTGCAAACTTGGGTTGAAGTGAAGTGAAATCACTCAGTCGTGTCCAACTCTTTGTAACCCCATGAACTATAGCCTACCAGGCTCCTCTGTCCATGGGATTTTCCAGGCAAGAATACTGGAGTGGACTGCCATTGCCTTCTAGAGTCTTGTTTGATATAACACCAAAACACAAGTGACAAAGAGAAAAGAGAAAAGACTCCATCGAAATTTAGAAATCGTGTGCTTCAAAGGACACTATCAAAGTAGAATGGCCACCAACAGGATGGGAAAATATTTAAAAATCATATATCTGATAAGGAACTTCATGCATCCCAGGATACCTAAAGAACCCTTATTACAGCTCAGTAACTAAAAAACAAATAAACCAATTAAAAAAGGAGCAAAGAAACAAAAGACATTGCTCCAAAGATAGAAAAATGATCGAAAGCACATGAACATATGTGTTACATTGCTGGTTTTTAGGGCAGTGCAAACCAGAACCACAGTGAGATAGTGCTTCACATTACTGGGATGGCTATAATGAAGTTAAAGAAACGGAAAATAAAAAGTGTTGGTAAGGCTTTGGGGAGATTGGTGCCCTCATACCCTGCTGCCGAGACTGGAAAAATGCAGCAGTTCCTCAGAAAGCTAGATATGGCGTTGCCCTATAACCCAGCAATCCCAGTGCTAAACCTGTCAGGGTGCTTCCCGCACGGTTTCTAGGAAACGTGTGTGGTTTTGTTTTGCTCTCGCGCAAATATGCATAAAGAGATGTGTTTCGCATACGTGTTCTTCTGTCCAAATGTTCACGCCTCTGTGATGTTATGGCCCCGAGTCATTGACAGGGGCCTTTCCCTGGCCTGAGGCCTTTCCCTGGCCCCAGGAGTCTCAGAGCGCTTTGGATGCCTCCGCGCTCAGTCTTCAATCTGTATTTAACCACTCAGCTCTATTTCAGAGACCCTCCTCAGCTTAGAATAAACATTTTCTGTGTCAGACCCAGGGATGAATGCAGTCCAGCCCTGGAATTCAGGGTGTGATCTTCACGGGACCTGAGGCTGAGCCGCTCCTGCAGCCCTGGGAGGGCATGGTGGGAGGCGGGGGCTGAGGACGCGGGGGTCCTTCCTGAGCCGTCCTCACCTCCTTTCCCCTCCCAGGCCCCAGTGCCTTCCTCTAGTTAAACTCTCCAGAAAGACAGGAATTCTGAAAGGGAGGGGCACCTGCGCTGATATGATACTGCGCCCTGCTCTTGCATTTATGAAACTTGTCTTCAGTGGGCAAGGAGCACAATAACTGACCACTGTAAACGGCTTCACATAGACATCTTACCACATAATTTTCAGAAATCATCTTAGGAAAATCAAAGGGGGTGGCAAAATATTCATATACTCTTTGCTTCTTGTTCATTGGTTTTAAATGAGACGTCATTCCCAAAGTGTGTCTTTTCCAGTTTTGATTGTGACTCTTTTTCTCCCTAGCCAAGGCATGGGGAGGTCGCTGCATGTTATGGGGCTGGTGGGGGACCCCTGTCCCTGCTGCAGCCCCAGCAGCTCCTGAGGAGGGTGGCTGGGCTCCGGCAGGACACCCGGGGGACATTGGCACTGGCAGGGTGGCTTGGCGACGCTCCAGGGCTTTTATCATCCCTGAACCGCACATCTGTTACGGCTCACTCTTTGGGCCCTGACTGCACCTAAACAGCCTGCGCCCAGGACCAGGATCTCGGCTGGTGGGCTTTCAGCCTCATCGCCCTTCACTTCCGCTGCCCTTCTCAGGCCCACTGGGCAAAGCGGCTGGGGCATAACCGCCCGTGGAGGCCTTGCCCTCTTCCCCGATCACCGCTCCTTTCCCCTGCCCCCAGCATCCCCTGCCTCCCCAGACACTCAGGGTCTCAGGGCCCCTCTGCCAGCCTTGCCCTGCGGTTGTTACGTGTGCCCCCCCATCTGGTCTTTGGGCTCTGTGAGGTCAAAGTCCTGGCTGAATCTTGCCACTCCTGGCACCTCCCCCCTGGCAGTGCATGTTGAATGTTGTGTGGGTGGCACGGGAAGGCGCTGGTGAGGAGGAGAGGCCACCCTGCCCCATGCTGCGGAAACAGCCCCCCACTGGGCTCCCTGGGAGGGAGTTTGCTTCAATTGTACTCAATGGGCCTGTGGTAGTGAAAGAAAGAAAAATATAGCACAGATCGTCAAGCAGAGCTTGCATCCACTCTTGTTCCTTTTGTCTGTAACAGTGATAATTGCCGAGCTAACATGTCGGGCACAGGGGACCTGCGTTCTAGTCTGTCCTGCGTCCCCCGCTGCCCTCGAGATCTCTTGAGAAAATCCCAGAGTCCTGGCTGTGAGGCTGCCTCACCTGGTGGGTGAGTGCCCACCTGGAGCTGTGGTTCTTCTGGCTTCCCTCAGGCCTCCTCCCGTCTAGGTCAGGCTTCACTCGAGCCGCATCCCAGCCTGCTTCCCCAGCAGCCCTCCCAGGGCTCAATTCACAGCACTTCTGGTTAAAATCCATCTGTCATCAAAACCCACTCTCATTGTGTGAGCCGTCCCTTCGCAGAAGCTGGTGGTGGGATTTGAGCCCACCTGCCCCACTTTCAGAGCACTCTGGGAGGCCTGGATTTCCTCACTGGGTCAGCCTCGCCTGGGCCACACTCTATAAAGCAAGTGTCGTCTTGTGGGCTGTTCTGTTAGAGTATAACCCGCCAGAGTAGGGAACTGAAGGCAAGGAAAGGGACTCCGAAATCTGCATTTCTACTTCTTCCTATGCAGGTAACCAAGGAGAACAGAAACCACCTTTTGCCAGAGATTGTGACCCACATGCAGAGCAGCCTGAAGTGAAGACGACGTGTCACCACTTCTCTGCACGTGCAAGCGTTTCTTGAGAGGAGCCCCAGTGCTCTGCCCAACCAGGTTTTATGCCTTTAGTTTATGAAACCTTGGAGGCTTTTCCAAAGAAAGCCTGACAGCTGTTTTCCGTAAAATGTTTTAAAAGATCAAATTAGCCTTAATGCTGGATTGACTCTACAAGATTAACAATCCACTGTGGTGTATTTATGCTGAGAGATTTCTGTTTATTTCCTCTTGCAGTTGTGCGTATGATTTGGGTAAATTATGAAAGAAGAAATGGTTTTCAGAGTATAGATGGAATTTGCCCCCATTGACGTTTATAAATGTGTTCAGGGGAGGGGGTGGGGAGGAGTTCACTTCCTGATCATTTTGGCATGTCAGGAAAATTAAACCCCTCCCCGGGAGCAGCTGCAGCCTCCTGCAACTTGGAGTGATAACAGTTATTTGGTTTTAAGAAAATCAGTTTTTCAAAAAGAGCCATTTTAAGTCCATTTTCAGTCCTTCCCCGCCCACATCTTTTACTGTTTATCTGTTTGGTTATTGCTTAATAAAATAAAGAGAAATATGATGACTGCAGACATGCGGGTCCTGATATGGGAGGGATGAGCAGCCTGTAGAAATGTTGGTAGCACTTGGTACTCAGCAGGGGTTCAATCAGACCCCCACTTGGGCCCCATTCATTTAGACATGTTTGCGGACTTTTCTGGGCCCCGTTTCCTTTCCAGAAAAGCGGTGAGTGAGTGCCATCAGAGGAGGGCTGCCCCAGCCTGAAGGAAGCCACCCTCACCCTCCACCCAGTCCCCCTGGGGAGTGGCCAGGGCCAGAGCGGGGGCTGTTGGGAAGAAGGCGGCACAGAGATGAGGTTCTGCCCTGGCAGGGCCCCATGGGCCAGACCACTGAAACCCCAGGGCTCACAGAGGATAAGAGTTGCTCTCCCAAGGGTGATGGTACTCGAGTGATAGACATTTCAGTGTTTTTGAATTGCCAGTATATTTTTTTAGCCTTGGCCACAGTGCCAGCTGGTGCTATTGCTGGGAGTGTACATGAATGTACGTGTAGAGTAAGGAGCCTGGCAAGGTGGGCCCTGGGGCAGCAGACAGTGCCGAAAACACTGGCATCTAAACCAAGATGGCAGCTTACAGCCTGTGACCGGCTCTTAGGATGGTGTCTCTGCCCCGTGTGGCTCTCTGAAACCTGGTCTGCCCTGGCCCAGGCTCTGCAGGGTTACACCTGGAAAGCGTCTCCCAGATTATTAATAGACGGCAACCTGAAAAAGGGTGCCTGGGCCAGGGTGAGGGCGCGGGCATCCCACTCTCCCTGCCTGGATGACATGTACTGGGAGGCTCTGCTGTGACATCTGACAGGTGGGGTGTGCCATGAGCTGGACTCAGTGGGACCAGAGGGCACAGCTCGGCGTGGTCTGTGGGCTCCGTGCACTGCGGTGGCGGCTGCTCTGAAGCAGGTAGGGGCTTCTCAGGCGCAGGGGCCCTATTCCTGTGATAAATCTGCTCCCCTTCAGCTTCCACAGCCCTGGATGAGCCCCCGCAGCCCTCAGCACCGGGAAAGAGGGAGGCAGGCAGAGGACCTCTGGGCCCGTGCCCCAGCACCCTGGCCTGGGGAGCAGGTCGCCCTCTTGGGGCTCCTGCCCCTGCAGGAAGCAACTTTCACCGCACCCTGGCAGAGGCTCTGTGGCCATGAGTAGAAGGGGACATCTTCCAAAGGAAACCAACACAACGTTATAAATCACCCATATGCCAGTAAAAATTATTTTTAAAAGCATCCAAAGTTTAAAAAAAAAAAAGGCAGGGGGAGCACTTAGAGCCAAAGGCAGATGTGCGTGAGGAGAGTGAGTGTTGGGGTCTCCTCGCAGCGTGGTCCTGGGCAGTCGCTGGTGTGGGGGGCTCCTGCACTCTCGCTCTTGACAGGCCTGGCAGGAAAGGATTTGAGCCCAAGTCTGAGTGTCTCTTCCCATGACCCCCCACGTGCCCCCTTGCCCGGGAATTCATGTTGAACTCTAATCCCCCATGTGATGTTATTAGGAGGTGGGGCCTTTGGAGGTGATTAGGTCATGAGGGTAGGGCTATCATGAAGGGGATTAGTGCCCTTGAAAAAGAGGCCCCAAAGAGCTCCCTCACCCCTGCTGCCATGCGAGGAAGCGGGTCTCACCAGACACTGAATCTGCTGATAATGTGATCTTGGACTTCCCAGCCTCCCAACTGTGAGTCATATTTGTTGTTTAAGGCTCCAGCCCTTGGTATCAGATAAAGTGGATTCATAAATACCTGCAACTCGGGGCCAAGCATGCACACCCTACAGAAACAACATTCTGCTGAGGTTAAAGAGGGAAGAGAGGGCAGGATACCTGAGGCACACACACTCGCTGAGCACTGCCTCTGTGTGAACCACTGAGGTGAGGGGCTCCCGGAGAGGAGGGGTGCAGGGGCCACTTGAGGTCAAGAATCCTCTTATACCTGAGTTTGAAATGCCTGCTATTCAGTATTCAGATAAATCCAGATGCCTAGCATAGCTGGGTGTGAGTCCAGACTTCAAGGAGGAATTCACTCTGAAAAGCACACAGTGGATATATGCAGAGCTCGTGTGAAGAGCTCAAGCTGGAAGACATGGTCAGCAGGGCGAGGCAGAGCTGATGTGAAGGACGGGCGTGCCCAGTTGTTCTTTCTTCATCCCTGTAGCAGCGCTTCACACACAGTATTTTTAAAAATGGGAGTTTTTTTGTTTATTTTTTTGTCATGTCTGTGGAATCTTTGTTCCCCAACCAGGGATCATACACAGGACAGGGGTGGTGAGAGTGCTGAATCTAACCACTGGGTCACCAGGGGATTCCCCCAAATAGTTACCTTTTTATCTCTGAATAAGCAGACATTAGGGAGATGGTCCTCTGATTCACAAAACATGATCTCTATCATGGCTGACTTGAAGAGGGCCGCGTAATGCTGTAAGTTCATTAAGTTACTTACAGGGGCAAGGGCCGATGCCCCTGGGAAGCCTAGGAATGTGGGATGGACCTTGCCCCTCTTTCTCTTCCATCTGTGTCTCTGTTCATGGAATGCTGTGTCTGGGAAGATGAGGTAGAGGTGGGGTCGGGGGAAGGCCTGATGGCAGGAGCTTGTGACTTGGGACAAAACAGTAGGAAAGTGGAGGAGGCTTGAGAGTTCAGGGAGCAGGCCTTGTGATGCCTGCTTCATGGACCAGGAGAAGTCCGCACACCAAACAGCCTTAGAAACGGCCTGCCAGGCGGATGGTTTCAACACACGGTGCAGAATGTAGACTCAGTAATGCCAGAATAGGCACGTGATTTATATAAAACCCAGCACTATGGTCTATATTATCTTTAAAAGAGAAGTAATTTTGTTCAGCATTCAAATGTAGAAAATAACTCGTGAGCTCAAGTCCAGCAGAACGTTTGAATAACTACAGTAGGAAATGTCATCTTTGGAAAATCTCCTCTAAATGGGGGCTAATAATACAATATTTTGCAAAGAGTACACTGTGATAAACAGTTGATCGGCTGAAGATCAGATTAACGAGTTCATGAGTTGTAAATATAAAAGTTGTTTACAACACTTAAAAAAAAATGCGTGACTGAGTTGTTGACAGCCCAGAAGAGCCCTGGAGGGAGGCCAGCCGTGATCTCACCCGTGGGTCCATGTGCACACACACTCAGTGTGCACACTCAGGCCGCTTTCCTACTGTAGACATGCAGGGCATGGCAGCCCTGTCTGAGGAGTCTGGCCCTGAAGTGGGCAGACCACACCTCTCCTCCTCCCACTGTACCCCCCAAAACTGCCAGAAAACCAGGGTAATAAGCAGTAGACTGAGCAGTTGAAGAAGCAGCTCGTAGATCTCTCATGAAACAAGGTGCAGGCACAGCAGGGATGCATTTGTCTTTTCATCTGCATCACCCTGTCCCTATAGACTGGTTTCCTAGCTCTTTGAGCAGTTCTCAGTTTCTCTGAAAGCCATGCCTCTGTTTCTTCTAGAGGCCCAGGGAGTTGGGCAGCATTCCAGGCTGAACGTTGCTGGGTGTGGGTCATTTTCTTACCTAATTCAAGTGACCACCTTAATGTAGGGAAGCTGCCCTTTAATCCCAAGGGCTTCGTTGCCAAGTTGCCCAAGAGAATTTCAGGAACTGCTAGCCAAGTTTGGTTGAGCCAACTTAAAGACTGTGCTGAGGTTATTTTGGCTATTCTTTAGATAGACATCTGCAAATCCATCAGAAATAAGAAAAATGCACCTCTAGGGATCACTGATTTGAGAACACACTCTGTCTCTGATGATAAACTCTGCCTATTGTTATTAATTGCTAATTCTTATTTTACAAAAAAAGTATTACCATCTACTTCCAAGAGGTAAGGAATTCTCTACAATACCATCCCCTCTGCCTACACCTCCAGTCCCAAACACCTTTAAGAAATTTGTGTGACTGCTTTTGAATTGAGTATCTCTAGCTATTGTCTAAGGTCATGAGGGGCAGCGTTGAGGAGATACCCCTCGTCCAAGGTAAGGAGCAGCGGCTGTGCTTTGCTGGAGCAGACATGAAGAGATACCCCATGTCCAAGGTAAGAGAAACCCAAGTAAGATGATAGGTGTTTCTAGAGGGCATCAGAGGGCAGACACACTGAAACCATAATCACAGAAAACTAGTTAGTCTAATCACATGGACCACAGCCTTGTCTAACTCAATGAAACTAAGCTATGCTGTGTGGGGCCACCCAAGATGGGTGGGTCATGGTGGAGAGGTCTGACAGAATGTGGTCCACTGGAGAAGGGAATGGCAAACCACTTCAGTATTCTTGCCTTGAGAACCCCAAGAACAGTATGAAAAGGCAAAATGATAGGATACTAAAAGAGGAACTCCCCAGTTTGGTAGGTGCCCAATATGCCACTGGAGATCAGTGGAGAAATAACTCCAGAAAGAATGAAGGGATGGAGCCAAAGCAAAAACAATACCCAGTTGTGGATGGGACTGGTGATAGAAGCAAGATCCAATGCTATAAAGAGCAGTATTCCATAGGAACCTGGAATGTCAGGTCCATGAATCAAGGCAAATTGGAAGTGGTCAAACAGGAGATGGCAAGAGTGAACATCGACATCTAGGAATTAGTGAACTAAGCAGTGTAAGTGAGAAATAGATTTAAGGGACTAGATCTGATAGAGTGCCTGATGAACTATGGAATGAGGTTTGTGACATTAATTGTACAGGAGACAGGGATCAAGACCATCCCCATGGAAAAGAAATGCAAAAAAGCAAAATGGCTGTCTGGGGAGGCCTTACAAATAGCTGTGAAAAGAAGAGAGGAGAAAAGGAAAGATATAAGCATCTGAATGCAGAGTTCCAAAGAATAGCAAGGAGAGATAAGAAAGCCTTCCTCAGCAATCAGTGCAAAGAAATAGAGGAAAATAACAGAATGGGAAAGACTAGAGATCTCTTCAAGAAAATTAGAGATACCAAGGGAACATTTC